>QKWP01002616.1:5687-42530 GCA_003550325.1 Gigaspora rosea | reverse complement strand
AGAGTCAAATTTTGACTATTCCAGATCACAGGATCCTGATCTGGATCGGAGATTGGGTTGTCATGTGACCCGGAAAATCTCACCTACATCCTGGTACTCTTGATATATATCAATACTCATCACTCCTGTTGATTACTATTGATAGTGATAGTAATCGATATATATCCGGTTAATCGATATTTATCGAATATGATATCATTTAATAATTATTATATTCACATAATCATGCTTTTTGCAAATTTTTAAACATTTTACAAGTTTTCACAAGTTTTCGCAATTTTTTAATATAAAATTTTATTCATATTTTATTATGAATTATTATAAAAAAATGTCAAAAAAAAATAAATCCAAAAAAAACGAAACCAAAAAAAAATAGAAAAATAAAAACAAAAAAAATAAACTATTATATTCTTTATATTCGTTCATATTCACTTATATTTGTTCATATTCGCTTATATTCGCTTATATTTGTTACTTCTTGCAAAGTGCCGGAAAGTGGTTGTTTTCTTGCAAAGTTCCGAAAGAAGTAAGGAATAAATAAAATAAAATAAAATTAAAAAAATAAGTAAAAAAAAACAAACAAAAAACAAACAGAAAAAATAACAAAAAAAACAAAAATAGAAAAAATAAACTTATATTTTGCCTATATTCACTTATATTCATTCATATTTATGACTTCTTGCAAAGTACCAAAGATGTTAGAATTGGTGTTCTTGTAAAGTGCCGGAAAGTCAAGTCGTTTTCTTGCAAAGTTTCGAAAGAAGTAAAGAATAAATAAAATAAAATAAAGTTAAAAAAATAGAGCGTTAGTTTATGGCGACCCGTCGCCATAGCGACCCCGCGAAAAATAATATGATTGGTTGATTTTTTTAAGTTCAACACATAACAATTAGCCAATTAAATACTTGAATTTACATAATAAAAATCAACTAAATTTTTAAACTTGCAAAAAAATGCTACGTATTTTAAAGTTTGGTTGATAATAAGAATTTAAATCGGCTTTAAAATAAAGAACCAAAAGCGAAATAAAGCTTGGTTTAAACAAAACTTGCAAGAATTTTTCTTTTAAAACAAAATGATAGTCTTATAGTGGTATAATTATAGTATAAAGATATTATTCTATGTTATAGATAATAGACAGAAACTATAATACAAATTTTCGTAGCAAGTAAAATTAAGGCTAAACAACAGGCTATCAGAGACCAAGAGACGAGTAAAAATGCCATTCCTAATAGATCATCGGCACTGTTCTTGATGGGTGAAAAAATAACTTATGTACTATTTCTTGATAGGATTCTATTGAATAAACCCACAGTATAAAAATATGGTAGTCGCATTATTACTGCCCGATCCGATAGAAAGATCAATATATAATAAAATTCAAAAACAAAAAAAAACAAAAATAACTTACACTAAGTTTTTTTAAGAACTTTATCAAGTAAGGTACATAAATTGATATTTCTTTTACCTATCAGGAACAGTATTCTTACAGCCTCTGGTTGTTAAACAAAATATATACTGTTTGACTTCCCAAAATCGATAACTGTCAAATCTGACAAAAAATTAATCTATCATAGGGATCTTACCTGGGTCATGGGTTAAATTTTGATCTGACCTGGGTCAAACGGGTTAGAACTTGGATTAATAAATTTTGACCAAAATTATTTAATTCATATCGATTTATACTTTACGTACCCGATTAATATTTAAATATTAAAAACAAACGATTTATATATTTATCCATTACGAAGAATCGTTATTATATTACTTATATATAAAATATTTATTTATTTATTGTTTATTGTCCTTTGAATAAAAGATTTCAGATATAAAATACTGGCAGATCTCTAATTCAATCAATCACACTTTTTCGCTTCTTTTTAAAATTTCCACAACCTAATATAATTGTTTTTTTTTATTTTTTTAAAACTGGCAATTTTATTTAAACCTCTAGATGATTTTAAATCTCTAGGCAATTTTAAACCTCCAGGCGATTTCAAACCTTCAGCCGATTTTCATTATACGATAAGTTGCTTCTTTACTTCTTAGTGCGAATTCAGCATTTGGCTCAATTTCTAATAATATTTTTGAACCATTGATAATCAATTCAAGAAGTTAACTCAAAAAAAAAATTTTTTTTACCTATTCAAAAACGTAGGAGGCTGGCCAAAGTTTTAAAGCCACCTTAAGAAACAAGATTGACCCAACAAATTGAGGATCGAGACGTGTACGATTGTCAGTAATGGTAAGGCCTGCGGATGAAAAAAGGCGCTCAGATGGCACTGATGTTGCCGGTATAGTTAAGTACTTGCGAGCAAGCTTCGCA
The DNA here is from genome assembly GCA_003550325.1 of Gigaspora rosea. NCBI lineage: Eukaryota > Fungi > Glomeromycota > Glomeromycetes > Diversisporales > Gigasporaceae > Gigaspora > Gigaspora rosea. Next base: position 40,204 of record QKWP01002616.1, on the reverse strand, counting down.
AGTATTGGATAATCATTTTTTCATAATACCCACCACTGAAGTATGTCGGTTTCACTTGTTGCCTTTGGCAATAAAAGGTATGAATTAAACTCACGGTTGATACTATCCTGTTGATTTGATTGTTCTTGAGAACTGGTATCTGTTTCGAGAGCAAAAATGTCCTCATCATTTATTTTGTTACTAGATAGTGTCAAATCTATTTGACTTTCAGTATCTGATGAAGTGTCTAATTCATGAGAGTTAGCAATTAATTCGAATTCAACATGTGCTTCTAAAATAGTACGACTTCTTTCATCCTCAGTAAATATTGGCATATCTTTGGTTCTTGGGTCAAAAAATGCAGCAAGCCGAATTGGCTTTGATGGTTTCAAAAATCGTGTCTAAAAAAAAAAAATAAAAAAAAAGAAATAAAAAAAAATAACAACAAAAAAATAACAATAAAAAAACGTGAAATTTTATTTTTACCCAAGTTAAAGTCACCTAAAATATTACTTAATGCTAATAATTTTAATTACATAAATGATTTATTGGGTGACTTTAACCTAGACGAAAATTGAATTTCCCAAAAAAAAATTTTTAAAAATAGAAAAAATTATGCCTGTATTGATTTATAAAGGGAGTTTCGAAACTTCTGAATATTAATATCATTTGTTTTAGCACAATTAAGTTTCGTCTTAATAAAATTAATTGCAAACCATGCTTGTGAAAGTGTTGGATATTGCGAACCCGATAATTTTTTAGTAATAATTTTGTATGGATGCAACAATTTTACTAATTCAGTTACTTTATCCCAATCGTCGGATAATAATTCTTTTTCTTCATAATTTTTTAGCAAATTATTGTCATTAGCTTCAACTAAAAGTAACTTATACTTGTACAGAGCAGGTTTAAGAATAGTTAACCGCTTTAATAGATAGAACGTCGAATTCCACCTTGTAGAAACATCCTGAATTACAGAAAGAAGTCTATCCCAATCTTCCATTTCCATTTGTGCTTCCAAGAGAAATTGCTTTTGTTTTGGACTTCCACTAAAATGCGATACTATATCCTTACATTTTTTTATTAAATTTGTAATTTCGGGACATTTTTTTAATGAATCGTTAATTGCAAGTTGAAAAGTATGTCCAAAACAAAAAACCTTATATATGCCATATCTTCGTTCCATTTTCTCTAAACATGATTTAATATTTGACCCGTTATCAACTGTACCACAAACAGTTATATTTTTAAGTTTAAGATTATCTAAAATTTCAACGATTTTATTTAGAAGGCAATCAGCCATATGAGGATATGGAAGGTAAGAAATGTTACCAATTATTTCCTTTATTTGGAAATCATCATTTATCCAGTGAAGTGTAAGTCCAATGTATGGATTGCCATTATCTGAGGTCCACATATCCGTGGTAAATGAGATACTACTGACTTCATTATCGTTAATTGCATACTCGCGAATATTTTTTAAAATTTTATTTTCACTATTTATAAAAAGTTCCTTTAAGCGATCTATACTAAGTACATTGGCTTGGACATTAAGGTCCTTTATTATTCTTTTGAACGCCTGTGATTGAAGAACCGAAAAAGGCTGAAGATCTTCAACAATAAAGGCGGCAGTATTGCTATCAAGTTTTTTCAGTTTGGAATGATTAAAAGGATATTTTTTTATTTTATTAAATACTTGTACGATTGTTGATTGTGAGGATTCAGCCATTACAGCAAATTCACATTTATCATTATTTTTTGTCACGATTTTTACTCTACCACTTTCTATCATAGCCCTTGAAATATGGTGTTTATCTCTCATATGTTGCCATAAGTTCGAAGTAGAACCATCCTTTTGATATTTTACTTTACAAACTTTGTGGCAGCAAATCCAAAATTCTGTATTATTAATTAACTCAGTTTTGAAAAAAGGTTTAACAGGACTACCACCTGGTCTTTCTTTTTTTTTTTTTGTCTTTTAACCAAATCGTGCTTGCTAGTTTGTGATGATGTTGAAGGCCGTGGCGAAGCTTCATTGCTGCATAAACTCTTCGTACTACTGAATTCTGACCCTCCCATGTTAGTATCTTCCAACACTGTATCATTTAAATATTCGTTACTCATGATTTAACCGTTTGTTTATTCAAAGTCTGTGAATTTCAGCGATAATTTAATAAAAAAAGACCTTTCTTTCAAATAACAAATTTATAAGTGAAAACAATTGTTTATAAAAATTTGTTGACAGATCATAATGCCTGAAGTGAAAGATGTCTTGAAAATGCATCAAATGAATGATAAAATTTGGCAAATGATTGCATTGCTGTATTAGACGTAAAACAAGATTCATCATCACTTATTTCTTGCTTTTAGCGAGTAATAACAATGAAATGTAGGCGTTCAAGTTATGGCGATTCATTTTATATAATGAAAATGGATAATTTTTAATTTAAAGTTTATTACCGTATAACGCCCACCTGATCTGCTGCTTTTTTTTCCCTCAAAACATACCAAATGAATTGTAAAAAATTGGACGAATTATTATTGCTGTATTTCGACGTAAAACAAGATTCTTACCGCTTATTTCTTGCTTTTAACAAGTAATACCCATTTTTATATAATGATTGCTGTTACGGCAATCTTATGTAAGAGTTGTTATACTCACCTGATCTGCTGACTCGAGTCATGATCCGGGTCAACATTTCATAACCCGGGTTTGACCCAGGTCACTAATTTTTGACCCGGGTAATATCCCTAATCTATCAGGTCTATTTCCGTCATACAAATCTTACCACTTGTATCTATGTCGTGCCTGATGTCGGATTTGCAATTTCAACTGACTGGAATTATTCTTTGGAATTTAATTTTAGTTAGGCAAAAACTTAGCTACAACTTCGAGTAAGTGTTGCATCAAACTCTAACAATTTGTGATTTCATGACTATAATAAATTTACCTGATCATAATAAATGTTCTTGTAACTGATCTTACGATTTAAATGAATTATACTTGATTCAGAGAATATAAACAAAGTACAACATAAAATATACATGCCTTTCACTAACTACTTCCTAAACAAATAAATGATCTTTATTTGCTTAATTACTCATGAACAATCATAAAATAATTCGAGGTTATTGAATAACTATACTAAAGTCGATAATAACACAATCCATCTTGCCAAAAAAAAAGGGATCGATAGACATAGTTCATTGAGAATCACATAGCGGTCTTTTTCGATTCAGGTTATGCGCATCTAAAATTAATAATTAATAATAAGACCTTACAAATTTAAACAGCATTTTAAATAACAATACTTATGTTTACTAAATAATACTAACAATGATCTCTACAGTTGGTGCGAAAATAAAATACTTTCGAAGATATTAACTTCTTGCGAACTTTGATCGCGAGTTTACCTAATAAAGGAATATCATTTAGTTAAACTATTTATATCATTAAAAAAAAAAAACTTACAACTTCATACTTACCAAGATAGATACGAAAATAATTTCTGTAGACTTTTTTCAAATGACCCAAAACAAACAAAAAGTGACAGATGTTAATAAATGATATCTTATCTATTAACTTAGGTGATTGAATATAAGTACTGTTATATTAAATCTTAGACGATGTGTATTATATAATAAAGGTTCATTTTTAGATAAGCACACAGAAGTCTATGCGTGAGTAAATCAGTTGTAGTCTGTAATTAGGCATAAGTGAAAGTTTATTGGGAAAGCATAATGACGTATCGGTTTATGCTACTGAACATCAGTTAGACTTTTATAGTAAACTTTCGCTTATGTCTAATTACCCAGGATATAGCTCGTGGTTTTGAACTTGGTTAATGCATATAAACTCACCAGAATTAACGTGAAAATATATTTTAAAAGACATTGCTTCCTAATAATTTGTTCAAGTGGTATAACAAAAAAGAAATGTTTAGCGCTACGTATAGATTCAATTTCCTTCCTATAATTTCTATAATCTAACATACCTGATACTACTAATAATTTATAATTTCATTGGAGAAAAAGACAAAAAGAAAAGTCAAGCAGAAGTAGTGGATGCTATTTTATTCGAAAAAGTAGAAACGAGTTTGCCAATGGCTCGAAGTTTGACTAAAAAAAACTATTGTTGGTTATATCATCTTAGTGCAAAAAGATATACAAGAGTGGTTTTTATTCTCTGCTTTTTTTCTTCTTTTACTTCTCTTAACTCTCCGACTGCACAATTTGCAAGGGCGTTTAGGTTGACCAGGGAATTTAATTTAGCCTGAACCACGAAAGGAGGTTGAATGATGTTTCATCAAGACCCAGTACCACTACTAGTTCTAGTGATTTTATATTCAATATTTTTTCCTAAAATTACTGAGACCTTTTTTAGAAAAATACTTAACAATTTTGACTACTGAAAGCATTTAAAGACCCGCATTAATGCAACTGAACGAGAAAAAAATGTTCAACAATTTTTCAATATCACTCAAAATTGAGAAAATAAGCGTAAAAAAGAATTCACAAATCTGACTATAATGAGCATCAAAAGTTGGAAGTTTGTTTTTTGTTATAGAAAAAACTAAAAATTATTCCCAAAATCAGACCAACTGTCAGTTCAATTCATCTAAGAACGAAGAAAAAATCCTGGATTATTTTTGCCAAAAACTAGCTAAGTATAGTCCTCCTCTCTTTTTATTTCATGTTTAGTTAACTGCAACTTGTCATTTCTTAGCTTAATTTTTGTCTTGTTTCTTTTTTGAAAACTCGTTTTTTACAATCTTCCCATTGATTTTCTTTTTGTGCCTCACGAAATTAAAGCACGGCACAGAAGCCATAGATTTCTTTTCTTTTTTCTAACTCACTGAATATTATAGGAGTTATTTGTTTGTTCTGCTTTGGGATTTCCAGCTATGATCATGATTTTGATATTGACTACGATATCGAAGAAAACAGACAAATTGGATAAAATACTAATATGATAAACACTGGTTGTTGTGAATTGATAGAAATTTTTGAATTTAGCGTTGTTGGGGTATCCTTTATTGCTAAATCAGTCATAGAGAGGATATTTTTTGTAAAGTTTTTGCATTGAATTGCTGTCAAAGAACTATATCTTTATCTTTTAGGGGTTTTTTTCCAAGCAGTTTTTTCTTGATTTTTAGTTATTGGCAACGAGACTGTTTTATTTTCCTGTGGAACTTTATTTTTTTGTTCAGCCTTGGCCATATTCTGGATTAGAATCCACTTCTTATCTTAAAAACAATAAATTCTCCTTTGCTCTCCATAGTAATATTCTACTTCTTTTTTTAATTTTAATTTGTTAATCTAACTTGGTAAAAAAATACTCCTTTTTATAATTTGGATTGAAAGAACGATTTTAATTGGAAAGCCAGAAAGAATAGACAAATCTGGAAAACTTACTTCGGCTTTATTTTCTTTGACTAATTTCAATAAAAAAATAAATAAATGGTGTTCTGGTGCCAACTTGTGAACAAGAAAAGTTAGATCCTTTTTTTTTTAAATTTCTATAATCAAAAACACACAAATTAACTCTTTTCAATGATTAATTTGTTCAAGTTCTATCGTGATTTGGTTAAAGACGACCCAAATTCTGGTTATTGAGCTGCTATTGATATTAAATGACCCAGAATTTAAAGAATATTTCCATGTCCCAAGCCAAGAAGAAATTAACGAAGAGCAAGCAAAATTTGATAGGAACCGAGAATTTGAAGAAAAATTTGTTGTTTACACAAAAGTAACAAATTATTCGGAGTAAAGCCACTTCTGGTTGGGTTCCATTTTCGGTAAATTAACTTCTTTTATAATTAATCAACCTAAGGTCAGTAACCTGTTGTTTTTTATCTTTTCTAAGTTCTATTTGGGGATAAATAAGAGAGCACAGAAAATAAACATTGGAGTGATTAAACCATGTTGGTTCGCATGTCGATCAACCGAAAATTGCAAATTATACTTAATAAAAGTTGAGCTTATAATGGATAAGAGAAATAAATGAAACATGTACCGACCTTAATACTCTTATACTATGCTGCCCGGACTTATCATTTTCTCACTAGCCTGATTGAAACTCTACAATTGGACATAAATTTGTATCTTATTCAAGTAATAATATTAGCTCCATGATGTATGATCGTATGTAAATAAATAAAAGAAATACGCTAAAAATAGCAGTCTAAAATATTTATAGGATCTTATAATTTTAATTTTTTCACAGATTACAGTATTGAAATAATCTTTTGTTATAAATCTTAAATCCAATCATTCCTTATTTGGGCAAGTTCGGGCATTATGCTCCTTTTGACAACAGATACTACACTGTCTTTGTCTATTATTTTTGAAGTCAATTGGCAGCGTAAGCGACGACGAAATCACTACCATAACGTTACTTGATCCTACACGTATATAGGTGATAAAAGGTAATAAGACATAATACAATACTTATATTATTTAACCATGAATACAAATTAACTAGTACCCAGTTCTATTGTATCCTCTTGAACGCTTTCGTGGTCTGAATCTACGGTCGATAATTCTTCATCATAACCTATACGAATAGAATTTGTTAGCATTAAACTTAGACATATTAAATACAATCTTAATTACTTACATTTACTATGCAATTAGCCATAAATTAATAACATAGTTAGGTGCATATATTAAATTTGTGCTAATGCGGATAAATTGAATAAATTTACCTCTCGATTTCATCATTTTCATCATTTGAATTAACATCCGACAGCTCTTTTTCCTTACAAGTTTTACTATTATGGCCTATTTGTTTGCAAATCTTGCACTTATATTTAGTTTTGTTATTAGGCTTCTCTAATACGCTCTTAATTCTTTTTGAACTTGATTTAGGTCGACCTCTTGACCGTCGTTCAATAGAATTTTGAATATCCATTATGCTGTCATTATGATCATAATTAAAATCATTACTCATATCATTATTAACAATTCTTTGTGCCGTTTTTCTTTGGATTGACAAAAAAAATCAAGAACTTCACGATAAATTTCATCATTACTATCTTCAATTGCATCAACCATTATCTTTCTTCCTAATCCCCAAATTTCACCAAATTTACGTTTTTTTGATATAGCTTTAGATATTTCTTCATACGATTGTCCCGAACCACTATTTGCAAACATTTTAGCCCTTATAGCATCAAATTTAGATGGTTCCATAAACCGTATAGGCAGGGAATGTGCTTTTGATATCGATATCAACGTGTTTGAAGAAATAGCTATAAACTCATTATCTGATATATCAGACCCCTGCAGCATATCTTTGTACCAACGTCGATTTACCAAACCAATATGAAACCTCGCGGTAGGAGTAAAAGTCAGAACACGATAAAAATGACAACATGGATAACCATGAGACTTAATGATCATACATGTGCAAAGAAATGTACCATCGTTTAAAAGATATACAAAATGAGAAGAACCAGAATTTGCTAAGTACTGAACCTCCCAAATTTCAAGAATCGTTGAGGAATTATTTATGAATAAACTCAGCTGTGCTTGCGGGCAATCGAATAAATTGTCGATACACCGATCTGATTCATCAACTTCCTAAATATTGTTAAAGTAAAAAAAATAAAAAAAAATTTAACAAAAAGAACAATACGGAGGTATACTATATACACGAGGTAATGTTAAATGCTACCTTTCTTTAAAGGGTACAGCCTCGAGTTCAATTTCTATAGCATGGTAGCAAAGACTTAAGTCCATTTGCTCCTCTTGTTTTTATTACATTTGGCATTAAGAACTCAGTTAATTGATGCATTACGGGTCCAAAAATAGTCTTGGCTACGTTTCTTGGCCCCACTTGTGGTATAGTTTGCTTCCAGTTAATAAACTCACAATAATTACATTCCTCTTGATATCTTTCTTCTAAAGCATCAAATAACTCGCACAACGAAAGGTTTGAACTTCCCAAAAGACACTTTAATGTTGAATTTTCGCTCTCATTACGAGACGTTGACTGTACGCCGGCAGTAAACTGCCTATTGGTAAAAGCACGTGCCCACGATTGAATATTAGATCCCAAAGCTCTCATCAAGTAATCTTTTGATTGCGGATAATCTTGTAGTAGCTTCTCCCATCTTGAGATAAGTAAAATATTTAGATTATCTTTATTGAAAAATTTGCACATTATAATAACTACTTACCTCTCATTAAATTTTTTCTCCGTTAAGCTATTTCTTGCTGCATAAAAATCTTTCATAAAAGAATTAAAATTAGAACCCAATGTACCCTTTAGATTTCTTGGCAAATTTTAACTTATATGCCATATACAATGCATATGAAAGGTATCAGGAAACTGAGCTATTAGGGCGCCATTAACTGCTGGGTCACCATCTGTTACGAACACACTTGGCTCTGAGCCTGTTGCAGCCTTAATGCCCATTCATACGAAGATTGTGTTTCGTCATCAACAATTGCCTGGGCCACTATTCTCGTTTTTAAATTATTGTCAGATATAACGAAAATTAACAAAGGCCGATCATAATGGTTTGTTTTACATGTGTTATCGTACATTACTACATCGTGATAACGTAACCACAAAATTTGTTGTTCAGGGCTCATTCAAAAAAGATGGGTTAAAGAAGACGTAATTGGATCAAGCTTCATTGAAAACACCCATTAAGGATCTTTAATTTTTTTTTCATATACTGTAGTCTCTTTAACAATGTGGCAGTATCTTCTTTGCCTGGTATTGAATCACGACAAAAAACATTAATAATATTATAAAGATCTGGTCTATCTATTCAAATCTTGAATTTTTCCCAGATTATTCTATATTGCATGGTTGCATCTGCTTTAGCAGTAACTGTTAAAAAATGAATTTCTTCAATAACTTCCTTTGGTAACTTTCTTAACGTCAGATCAAACCGTTTTGCTGATGAATTAAGTTCATAGCCCACGTGTTGATTGTTCAAAATTGTGACTTCAAGACAGTTTTTATCCTTCTTAAACCATATATTAACTTTCCATGAACATCCCACTTGACAAGACGTCCCACCTGGTTTCATGTTTTCTGGGGGTTTTCCAGAGTGGCGGCATAAATATATTCGCTTCATTATTTGCTGAGTCTCTGCATTTTTTCTTCCACCACCACCAATCCGTACTCCATAGCCTTTGGCAGCAGCATATTTTTTCATAAAATTTTCTACTTGATCCCAATCTTGAAAAGTTTTGCCAACAAAAAGTTCAGAAATATCTTCAGCATCACTAAACCTAAAAAAAATTAAAGATCAATAAAATATATTAATCATTACAAAACGAATATTATAATGTTGCCTACTCATCGCTATCAGCATCGCTTAATTCTTCTGCACTTTCATACATCACTATCGCCTCAAGTTCGGTATCTTGAAAATTTGATTCTTCCATATTTGACCTGAAAATAATGTTGCTCATAATGTTAAGGACTTGAACTTATGGTCATATCATTCTAACGACAATAAAATATTACGTTACGGCTCCTAATCACTTTGTACCTTTTTTTTAAAGCTGTTTGTTTATATATGAGAATCCTAGAATTACGCCAACTAGCGTCCCTTCGGGAAAGGGTTCAAAAAAAATCCTTGAGAACTTTCGTTTTTTTTTTGGCTTTGGTATACTTGTTAATTCGCTCTCTTAGCCTTTTCAACCCTTGAAACTCACAGATGTCTAAAAATTTCTTTCGTCCTTGTTTATGTATTAAGTATATGAATTGTTATTTAAATGGATAAACCTTATTTGTACAGTACGTGATACAAAAATCTTGCAAAACGAAAAAACAAAACTACAATTTGTGGCACTAATTAAAAATAATAAACTACTACTACTACGTATTCGATAACCCCTATATCTAAGATTATATAGTTCAAGACACTCTTTATGTATCAGATAAATAAAGGATGTGAATTTATATTATCTTGATGACTTGAAAAAGATTTGCTACTTTGAACTAATGTTTCATTATAATAGAACTTCGTATTGAAAATAATTTGTTCATAAAAAAACTTGAATATTAATGATAGTTTGAAGTTAACGAAAGAAATATCATTCTATGTAATACTATTCTTTTTGGAGTTTTTTTTTATTGCTATCGATATGCTTTTTATATGTATGCCAAAGACACTATGCTTATATGCACGCCAAACAGGCTTTGATACTTAATTAGCCATATTACTGTTGGCCACTGCATATAGTACGTATGTACGTACGTACCTGGGATCTTTTAAAATTGTGTAGAATACTATTGGAAGATACTGTATGCAGTGGCCAACGGCTGTTTATATTAAGCTTTAAAATGATTGGTTAACTATAAAGGGTCGTCATGGCGACGGGTCGCCAATTATAATTTTTCTAAATAATAAATTGATTGTATATTTTATATATTAAATTTTACAAATAAATACAATCATTTGACGAACTTTTATATGTGCCAAAAAAAAATCCACGGAATTAGATATGATCACCTTAAAATTAAAAAAAAGTTGTATAAATGATTTTTTTACAACCAATAAAAAGAGCTTTAACTAAGTTTTATAAACAAGATTTGGGATACTTTAGTATATTATATAATTAAAGCAGCTAATTGTACTATTTTAAAAAAAAAATTCTAAACTTAGTGGCTAATAGACATAAGAAAATAAAAAAAATAATAGAGCTTGCTAAACTCTTAACCAAATTAAAGAAAATTATTAAAGAGATTAGTGCTTTACAAAAACAAAATCGTATTTGCACAAAATATAAAAATATAAACAAGTTCTTTTAAGAAATTAACTTCAAACTAGGAACCAATTTACAAAATATAGAATAAAAGATGACAAAAGAAAAGATTTTAAATCTCAAAAGTTGGTTGAGAATAATTAATAAAAGAAAAGAATTGGTACTAGAATTCCTACAGAGAAAAAACATCAAAGAAAGTATTGATAATAGGTGTATGATAAGCAAGAAAAAATGGTAAGAAGTTTATTAGAAAAGCTATTTAAAAAAATAATACTTGACAAAGTGTTTAAACAAGAAGAAAAATACAAGAAGTTGCTTTTTAAGAAAAACAAAATCAAAAAAGAAACAATGAAGCACTTTAAATATTAGTTTAAACAACTCTCCTTTAAACTAGATAAACTAGAACCAGAGTGAGCGAAATTTACAAACCAATAGGAAATATTAAAAAAGAATAGTTTGATCAGCTAAATTTAAAAGTAAGCATCAAAAAATGGCATCAAATAGTAAATGAACTAAAAGTTAACAAAGCACTAGAAATTTTTAACATTAGCTATATTATGATCAAACAAGCGAGTGCAGAGGCACTAAGAATCTTTGCCAAATTGGCAAAGGTTTGTATTATTTTATGAGAAGTTTCAATTAAGTAGAAAATCATACAACTGTACTTAATACCCAAAAATCTTAATTAGTTTTATAATCCAATATAAGACCAATAGCACTTATAGATTCTTTTAAAAAAGTTGTCATAAGTAGAGATTGAAATCAAACATGGTATAACTGATTGCTTGGTCAAATCGGTCATAATCAATCATGAATTTTTTGTTCGATTATGATTGATCAAACTCAATGATTGATCATAGCCATTTGATCGATTATAATCGATCATAATGTTTAATCGATTGCAATTAGAGATTTGAACTTGATATGTTCGATTTCAAAAGTTAGTTTAATTGTTATAATTTTTTGATCGATTACTGAATTGGGTATTGGAGAGAATTATATTGGTTTTAAATTAATTAACTCTAATTTCGTCAAGTACAGCCTCTGTAATAATTGATGCTTTATAATCAGTAAAAATTTTTTTCTGTTTATCACTCGCTCATGATGCAGGGTAAGTTTGGAATATTGATGAAAAGGTGATATTTTTAAGACCGTTCAAAGTTAATTTAGATGATTTAAGAGTAGAAATCATATTGATCATTTTTCTTATGTAACGTTAGACAAATTAAAAATAAAAAACACTTTAACAATATATAGTTGTTTTAAATAAACTAAAAAAAAAAAGAAAGAAAATAAAACTTCAAAAACAGTTTTTTTTTAATAGGCTGGTTTGTTATTTGTTTTGTTAATTTTTTAAAATATAAAAGCAATTTGAAGTTTTTTAAACTTGCGCATAAAAGCGCTGATTAAATATTGCTTAATATATTTGTAATAATTAAATAAACTATTTTTAAAAATATTTTTTTAGATTGTAATGTAAACAAGTGGTTGGTTAACGATAATTCTAATATTAGAAAAGCCTATCAAAGAAGTAGTAATAAAAGTTGGTTTGTAGTAGAAGAACTGAATGCAATTACTACTTTGGAACTTTATCAAAACTTAATTTTCGCTTGTGATAATATAGATCAATTATTATTAGTGCCATTGGGTAGTTATATTTGTTTACGAGGAAAGGATCAAAATAATCCATCTACTAGGGTTTCGCAATTTGATTTAATCTTCAAATATTTGAATCAAATATTTGATCAAATTCAAATTCAAATTTGACTATATTTGATTTGATCAAATTCAAATATGGCCAAATTTGATTTGATTTGACAAATATTTGATTTGATTTGAAAATTACTATTAAAATTCAAATTCAAATCAAATTCAAATTCAAATATTTGAATCAAATCAAATTCAAATTAGGGTCAATTTGATTTGATCAAATTCAAATTGAAATGATTTGATTTGAATTTGAGGAACTCTACCATCTATGTGGTCACCTTTATTAGTTGGCTGGAAAGTATATACTAAATACGGCAGAAACCATTTTAAATTATCTATAGAACAATCAAATAATATTCTTGTTTATTCATATAATAAGTATTATAATACTATTAAAATTTTTATGTAAATTTTTGTTTGTATCCGATAGTATACAAATTAATAGCATATTAAAAAAACTATGAAGTTTTTAATATTATATAAAAATTTATATTATACATTAAATTAAACTTTGTACCAGTCAAAATAATTAAATGGCACTAATATCTAACTTTATTTATATATACTTTTTGCTCTAAACCTTACTCTAATATACGTTTTCGCCTTAACCCTAACATATATTCTCACTCTAACCCTTACTCTAAACAAAATCTAACCAAACAAATAATTTCAACCCAATTATAGTATATTTATCGAACATAACTATATTATTTACAGGGATGGCATGTCACTATGTCCAATTGGTTTCAGTTTTTTTTGGGCAAAAATCCAATTTCAATTCAACAAATATCCAAAAAAATTGAAACCAATTGGACATAGTGATATGCCATCCCTAATTATTTACCACTACATTCCATTATATAAAGTATTTATTCGCATTAATATGCATAAGTCCATTAGCCAATGAAATTCATTCCACTCGCATTAACCATTTCATTCGGTTCATAAAAACAAAGATTATTTAGTAATCGAGAAATTATCACAAACCAAGAGCATAAACACTTATTTACTATTATAGCCTCTCAAATCATTTTATTCATATTAATCAGCATACAGACTATTAATCAATAGAATTTGTATTATTCACATTATAGTCTATGAGTATAAAGCCTGTTTAGGTCTGTAGTAATCAATAGAATTAGAATCAGAAAATCAAATTAACAAACCAAAAAAAATATAAATACTTATTTACTATTAATTAATGTAAAGACTTTAATCAGTAAATTCGTTTTATTTGCATTAATCACTCTACTCAGTCTCAGTTCAGTTCATGAATATAAAGATTGTTTAATAATTAGTGGAATTAGAATCAGCAAATAAAGTTCACAAAACCAAAAACATAAAAACTTATTTATCATTACATAAGCCTTTCAAATTGTTTCATTCGCATTAATTATTTCATTCAGTCCATGAGTATAAAGACTATTAATCAAAAATGGAATTATAACTGATAGAATTAAGGTCAACAAATCAAGTTCACAAGTTAAGAACATGTATTTATTCTATTAGAATTATTCACGTTTGCTAATTTTTGGATACCTTCTTTTTATCCTCTTTAATACCAATACTGTATTCTTAATATAAACCAAACCTATATGTCCGATATTCATCTAATTGTTCATAATTGCTAATGTTTGATTTTACTTGCGTCTCTTGCTGCTTCGGCTTCTAACTTTTTTAATTTACTAGTGCCTCAATTTAATAACTTCCTTACTGCGTATCCTATTAAATACAGATAATAAATAATACTTAACTCTTCGCCTAACTCGTTCTCATTCACTTCATAATTTCTGTGTTCTATATCATGAAGAAGGCATTCATATTTTTGTAATCACCCTTATAGTGTCCTACTGCACTATTCTTTAATAATTTGGGCTTGGTGCTACAAAAAGGGGGTAAATTGACAATTTTTCAAAAATAATTTTTTTTATACAAATCAATTTAAATAAGATTTGGAACGTTTTTTACTTAAAACACAAAAGCAGTTATATTAATAAAATTTTGTAGTATAGCTCTTTAAAGTTGGTAATTCTTATAATTTATAGATATTGGCTAATCCAAAGAATTGCTAATATCTCTTGATCTACTGGTCCGTTTTGAATGATTTAGCTATCAAAATGTTCACCTCATCGAGACAAACATTTTGATAGCTAAAACATTCAAAATGGACCAGTAGATCAAGAGATATAAGCAATTCTTTGAACTAGCCCATATGAACATAAAAATTGATTTTCTGAAGATCTTTTGTTTTGTCGATTTACCCCCTTTTTGCAGCACCAAGCCCATTTGGTCGGTAATACTAATACTACATTTCAACCTTTTTGCTTCATTAAGCAAGTCAAGCACATTATAATAGCAACATTGGTTAAAAAAACATTAATCATTTTATACTCCCTTGATTGGTACTTCCTTTGATTTGTACTAGGTACCTTGCAAATTTATTGGTTAACAACAAGTATGTAGTACAATATATTATACGTAAATCATTTTAACCAAAAAAAATTAGTTATATGTTTTATCGATCTAACAATTTGACTGATTAAGTATATTAACCAATTAAAATCCATGATCGATTATGATCGATCAAACAATTTTGACTGATTAAACTAGGGTGTGCAATGGGCCGGGCCAAACCCAGCAATTTGCGGGTTGGGTTGGGTTTGGGCCGGGTCTGGGCTCGAATTTTTAAGCCCAATAATTAATTGGGCTGGGTACGGGCTGGGTTTATAAAATACCAGGCCG
This sequence comes from Gigaspora rosea, assembly GCA_003550325.1. Classification (NCBI taxonomy): domain Eukaryota; kingdom Fungi; phylum Glomeromycota; class Glomeromycetes; order Diversisporales; family Gigasporaceae; genus Gigaspora; species Gigaspora rosea. The sequence goes on along the minus strand of QKWP01002616.1, from coordinate 25,039 downwards.
GGTCCGGGTATACCAGGCAGGGCCCGGGTATTATAAATAGGCCAGCAAGGCCCGTTAAAAATCTACAGTTCTTATTGGCTACAGGCTTATCACATGTTATAATTAGATATCCAAGTAAGAAAAAAGTATAGTCTTAGTACATACATACATACGTATTTGTATGTATTTCCTTATTGTTATACGTACAAAATATAGATGTAACTTAAACTTTTTTCAACTATATATATATATATAACATCTATATAATTCGAGTAAATAGGTTTTTCTCTATGATGAAAAATAAATCTTCTTTCGTGATATTCTTTTTTGTTTTTTTTGCATCGTTTTAAGTTCCTAATGTAGAAATGAAAAAAATGATGAACATGTGGAAAATGACGTATTTCAAAGTTAATTTAAAAGACCGTTGGCCCTTTTTTTTTTCTGAATAAAAGTGTTAAATTATATGCTAAAAGAACAATATATTGTGGTTTTTCTGGATCGTTTCATTTAAGCAATTACAACTATCTATAACTACAGAACTAAAAAGAATCATGGGGCCAGAAAATGAGAGTCCTGAACAAACTCCTGCTGTCAAAAAATGTAAAATAGGAAAAGCTGAATCGTGGGTTTTCAAAGAAACCATTTTGCCAGAAATACCAATCAAAGTAAGAGTTAGCAATAGATTATATTGTAAATTTATATTTTATAATTAATATACATATTTAAATCAAATATAATTATATACTTACTAGAGGGTAGCGCTAAATGCAACTATTGTAATACTGTTTTTAAACATGATGCCAGTACGGGAATGAGTACTTTGATTCGCCATATAAAAAATACCTCATATAGCAAGAATCTTAGAGATGAATTGCAATAGCAATTGCAAATTTTTAAATTAGGTATTGTTAATCACCGATTCTCTCAAGAAAAAAGCCGGGAGGATTTAGCCGAAATGATTGTCATGCACGGATACCCTTTTCACATGGTAGAGCACAAAGGGTTCTTAAAACTTCTTAAAAATTTACAACCACAATTTAAGGTAATGAGTATAAATACAACACGCGCAGACTGTAAGAATTGTGTCTCAGATCTTGAGGAAAAAGTTCATATTATGATCCAAGAGGCCCCGGGCGTCTGAGTTTTACTACCGATCTTTGGACATCGAACCAGAATCTTGGCTACATGGCTATCACATGTATGATATATATTTTCTTTTTGCATATATTTATTTTTCTAGTTGCTTATTTATTATATTTTTACTAGGTCACTATACTAATAAAGATTGGAACCTTCGCAAATTAGTTTTAGCTTTTAGATTAGCACCTACGCCGCATACTGGAATTGCCATTGGCGATACGTTTTTTAAATGCCTTGAGGACTGGGATATTGTGTCTAAAGTGTGTATTTAGTAATTAGCAAGTTTTTAATTTATGTATTTATTGACATATTATTTTATAGACTCTAGCAATTACCCTGGACAACGCTACCAGTAACAGCGCCGCAATAACAAATATAAAACGAAAGCTCAGTGAAAAAAGTATGCTTGTTGCAAATGGGTATTTACTACATCAGTGCTGTTGCGCCCATATACTAAACCTTATAGTTACTGATGGACTTAAAGTAGTCAAAGATATTGTGAATGCGGTAAGTAAATAGGTTAATATCTTAATTGAATTTAAGCATAATACTGTCAACTCTCCCTAAACCAAACTAATTACTAATATACTAATTAGCAAATAGTATGTACTACAGCGATCATAATATTTTGCTATTTTATTTTAATTGCAGAAATATTATTATTTTATTCTTATTTTTTCAAATTCGATTACTTATTTGTAAAACATCACATAGATAGTGGCTTTTTTTTATGTCAATATAACATAAAATAAAAAAAGCATAAGTGCGATATTCAAAATCAAACCCAATTGAACAATGCGAAAAAGAAAAAAAATACGATATTTAATACTTGCTAAAAAAAGCTGTAGTGGATGATATAATCTGGAGCTTGCTATAGAAATATAGGCCTAGAATTCGGTCAGAGATATCAAACGGACAAATAGATTTGCAACTGTATATTTAGTACGTTGATTCGATAAAATTAATAATGTGTAAAAAAATAGTGCACTTAAAAGGATTCGCAAAAATGTACAAGAATTTAATTAAAAAATCACTATAAAACTGGTTATGAGAATCCTTCGTTTCTAGGATGCGTTGGAGTATCAAGAAATACCTTTTGATTTTGCAACAAAAATTTTTACCTGAATTTGCTCTAGAACCTTTATTACTAAATCGTAGCTAAAAAGTCATATCTTAGAATTCAAATCAACACTTGAATAGCACTTTAAAATGGAATTTTAGTAGATATATCGCAAATAAAAAGAAGATATTTAAATAATATTTAAATTTTAATTGTTAATTTAATGCAATATACAATACTGGATGATCGGTCAGTTTGGGACAAGGAAAAAAACAAAGCATTTTACTTAGTATTAAAATCAGCTAATAATGAGATATTGGTAAAGGGCATAGTTTTAAAACTTTACAATTATGCTATAGGCATTGCAAATGCATTAAATTAATTTAAGTTTATAGCGGTTGTGCCAAATAAAATTATATAAGTAATATGGATTTTATTATATTAATAAATGTTGTCAATTTAATCACTATTATAAAACGTTCTTAGTTTTTTTAATTTATTTATAACTAGTGTTTAGTAATTTGTCTGGTTTAAAGAGAGTTGACATACTTACTCGCAGTTGATGTTATTAGATCCGAAACTGTGTGAATTGGATTCACAGTTCAGAACATCGACAGCAAATTTTTGAGGATTACGTTTCTGGGCTTTGTAATGAACTTGTTTCAAGCAAAAGACCGGCTCTTGACATTATCACCTGCTGGAATTCGACATATATTATGTTGATGACTATGATCGCATATAAATGTATATTTTAACGCCTTGCATACAGAGATGCTAGTTTTGAGCCAATTGCACTTCTGGACGAAGATTGGGAAAAGGCTGAGATTCTCTGCAATTTCTTAAAGCCATTTTATGAAAGTAAGTAATTCCATATTTGTGCGAAATATAGTATTGAGTTTGACTTTTGTTCATATACTTTATTATGAATTTAGACTAACTATTATATTAATTCAGTTACCAATCTTATATCAGGAAGCACCTACTCTACTTCTAATACTTTTCTTCTGCAATTGCTAAAAATTAAAGCGCATCTTGAACAAGATATTACTAACTTAGATCCTTTTCTTACTCAAATGTTGACGCCAATGCAATCTAAATTTAACAAATACTGGGCAGATACTGGAGATATGCATTGCATTGCGTCGATATTAGATCCGCAGTTTAAAATGTCACTGTTAACTTACTTATACAAACAGAAAATGAATTTGTTATATGATGAAGCAGAGGAAAAGTTAGCTTCAATCAGATCGAAGTAAGGAATTCAATTCAGCTTCATTAAGGTGGGATAATACGTTATTGCAAAAATCCTAGCATTACCAATAATCGAGAGATTAATTACATGGCTTAGCAAATGCTATATTTTATATTTAAATCACATGATTATACCAATAATAAAATCTGAAAACTTGATCACCAATTCGAATGATTAGTAATACATTTAAAAGTCATGAGACTATATACTCGATTATTGGTTATGCTAGAGCCAACTTATCATAATATTTGCTATTGTAGAGTTACGACTATTTACTATTCAACTTATATGCGGCATACAGTTAATACAATGGTGTCAGATAATTTATTGAATAATTTTCAAGATGATGAAATGCAAGACTTCGATGCTTTTCTTAATGCCAATCAGACTAGTGTTGAAAATGAATTAGATGAACTTGAGCAATATCTTGCTACCCCGCTTTATCCCTATTCTTACTCAGAGCCATTTGACCTTCTGGCCTGGTGGAAAACAAACGAACCAAAATATCCCTCAGTAGCATCAATGGCTATGAACATTCTTGCAATTCCTATAACCTCTGTACCTTCTGAGTTGGTAAATAAGCTTTTTTAAGTTCAATTTATTTTTTTAAAAATGAGCTAACCTATATTTTATATTCAGGTATTTAGTACGGCCGGAAGAATTGTCAATAACTATCGGTCGAACCTTACCCAGAATCAATCGAAATGTTAATATGCGGCCAAGATTGGTTAAATAATGCGGAAGAATGGGGCTTGAATTAACTAGTGATAATTTTTTCTTTGCATTTTTTTTTTTTTTTTTGCTATTGCATTTTTTTTTTTTATATTCGGTTTTATTTTTGGAACTAGGATTTTTCTTTTGTGACGTTTTCTTTTTTTTCACTTAATTATTTAGAGCCAAATGCTAAATCAATCTATCTAATTAAACTTGTTAGTTGCGTCTTAAAATGTGTTTATTCTTAGATTTTTAACTCATCTATGAATTCTTATTTATACGTATACTTATGCTGAGATACTCTAATTTAAAAGGCAAATCGAAATTTCGATTGCACTTTTCATAAAACTACAATAAAGAACGAGGGCTATTAGGTTTATTAGTTCTTAATTCTTAAGGCTGATTTAAATCAATTTTTTATCCGTGAAGATTACTATGTAATGGTTAAAGGACAATTAACAATTTATTTTTTTTAAATGTATCTCAGTGTTAGTAATAGGTTTGGTGAGCGAAATTATAGTCCAAATTTTTTTTAGTATATAGATGATTTTTAAAGTGAACTTAATATTTTTCAAAAAAGCGTGATTTATTATGCTATGCCCGTGACTGATACTAACTAGTAAATGCTGGTTAGCAAAATTTCCTACATTATTATGTCAGATGAATAAATATTAGATTCTTTAGTGCAGTATATAGGTGCTTGTTTAATCTGTAAAATACGGTGTAGTATAGTTCAGAGCTGGGCCCTGGCAATTTACGGTTTGGGCCGGGCTTGGACTGGGTCCAGGTCCAGATTTTCAAGCCCGTAATCAATTGGGCCGGGCCCAGGCTGGGTTTATAATTTAATGGGCCAGGTCCGGGCTCAGATGTTTAGGCCTGTAATTAATTGGGTCGGGCTTGTACCGGGCTTGTAATTTAATGGGCCGGACTTGGGCTTAAGTAAACCTGGTCCAACCCGGCCCATTGCACACCCTATGATTAAACGATTAAACGATTATAATTGATCAAATTTAATTTTGATCGATCAAATGATTTTGACCAATCAACGCACATAATTGATTATAGATCGATTTATCTTGCACATGTTTGATCAATAACTGATCACAAAAAATTTGACCAATTCCAACCTTTAGTCATAAGGATATTAACCAAAAAGCTCTCAAAAGTTTGTATAGAAAGGTCACTTTTTGCTGGGCTAAATAGGACCCTGAAGAACTCTAATACAATTCAAATGATTCCAAAAAAGAAAATTTTGAATAGAAATTTATCGAATATTGCATTTTTATATAGTAAATTTTTAAATTTTGCTTTATATTATATATCTATTTAGCTAAAACACAGCTAAAATTATACAAACTTAGATTTGAGTTGTATCAAAGTTCTTCAGGGTCCTGGCTAAATTTTGCAAGGTTAAAAAGAGATTTAACAAAGTTATATAATTATATTCTTAATGTATTTACAAAAGAAATCAAGAAAAAAGAAAAAAACTCTGGCTTTTATTTCAAGATATAAAAAAGGCATTTGATTTGGTTCTTTTTGAAGGCCTTAAATTAGTACTAAAAGATTTAAGATTTCATCTAATATTATTACTTTTATATTTAAACTCTTTAAAAACAAAAGTATTCAAATAATAATATTTAAAGAGCTAAGGGGCATGCTATTTATTACGTGATTTTTACTATGGATACATGGTCAGAAATAGTGATCATGTTTATATATTATATTAATCAATTAGAATTAGATAAAGTGATCACACTATACATGGATAGTGAAAGCTACTAAGTAAAAAATATCACGTGATAAATGGCATGCCTCTAACAAGTATAAAAAAATTTTTATAATTTCTTACTTGTTAAGTTCAAAAATAGCAAGATCTTGGTTATATAATAGAAGTAAAAATTCTCACAGATATTTGTAAAAATAGAAGTAGAGTAGAACAAAATAGAATCATAGCATTAGCATATACTGATGGTACAGTTTGAGTTGCAAGCAGTAAAAAGCAAATAAAAAATTATAAAAATAGCTTTTTTGCTCTAAATGATATACAAATTAATGATAACAAATTCAAATTAATGGTTATGAATAAAAAGAAAGAAGTGAAGTCTGTTAACAAATACTTAAAGTTTTTTTTGAAAATAGTATTATTAAGACAAAAAAAAGATGAAAGTGCAATTAAATATTTAGGTTTCTGGCCCAGCAACAAATTGAATAACAGGCTTTTTATGCAAAAAGCAAAAGAGTTTGTAAAGCAGACAGTGAGAACACTTAGTAACAAAAAGACAACTTAAGTTAATTTCATATATTAATAATATATATCTAGTACCAAAACTTTGCTATTTGTTACAAGCATTCAAAATTTTAAAAGAGTACATAAAAAAGATTCAGCAATCTTTTTTTCAAGTATAAAAATAAGTTAGATTTGGCAAAAACAACAGAAGATACTCTACTCTTGGATAAAGATCTTAAAAGCTTCAAGCTGCTTAGTGATAAACTATACTCTAAACAACTAAGAAGTATCCACTCTGGTCTAAATCAAAACAACATATTTGGGATTACTATGTATTAAACTGGCTCAAGATTGCTTAAGAGCAAGAATAACTGTAGATATTTGTAAGATAAACCAGATAAAGAAAATCACTCCTTTATGGAAAAACAATTTGATTTGTTCAATTTTAGCAAAAGTGCACGAGAAAAAATTCTACTTAAAACCTATTAACCCTTTCTGAAAAATTAAGGGAAGTGGTATACCTTTTACAGACCTATTGGATAAAAATATTTTTTGAAAAGCTGCCTTGCAATTAGACAAATTTGGGCTGTTCTATATGAACAATTGCTTAATAGTAAGGGTAACAAATTACTAATATGAAACCAAGTTAAAGTTTGCAAAGATCTATACAAAAATAAAAAATGTGCAAAATGGTTTCAATTGTTGGAAGAAAAAATACTTAATAATTTTGATTTGTGAAAGATTAAATCATGTTTTATAACAAATAATAAAACATGTTAACTCCAATCCTAACAAATAAAAAGATATTTACTACTAAAAAAAAAAAGAGTAGATATAATTAAAAGCTAATTTTCAAAACAAAAAGGTTAGTGGATAAATTGTTAAAAAGACAAATAAAGAAGTAGTAGTTGAATACTAGATCCCAGATTTAGAAAAAAATTGAGACAATATGAATTTTTATAGGTATAAAAGTTGTAGGTTCCAAAATTATAAACCATATATGAAAAAAAAGAATTGCTATTATAAGTTAAAGAAAGAAAAGATAATTTCATTCTTATTAAAACTATAAAAAAAGAAAGAAAAAATGTTTAAAGATTTTTCTTATAAATCTGGGTTTTATTAGGACCTGAAATATACATAGATAGGTTAGATTATTAGGACCTGAAATATACATAGATAGGTTAGATTATTACCAAAAATAGAAAAATCTGCAAAAACCTTAAAATAAGCAAAAAAATTACTATAAATAGAAAAAATTTGTATAAAAAACACCAAAAATAAGCAACTAATACCTGACCTATCTTTGTATATTTTGGAGTTCTCTCTCATTGTTGCACATAGAACTAATATCAATTTAGACTATATTATTTATGATACCTTGCAAAAAAAAGTTGAAATTCTAATAAATAATAAAAAAGCAATTAACTGTATAAAAAAAAGAAGAGTACAATTGTTAGACAAGCAGCTCCTTAAGAGTAAAAGCTCTTTACTAGTTGCTGATATTAAAAAACTAATTGAGTTAAAAAAGATTAATATATTTAACTAAGGTTTAGACACATAGTAGCAATAAATGGAATGACTTGATGGACCAACTAGCCAAGGCAGACCAAAAAAAAAGAAACTGCATAGACACTAAGGACCATGTCATTAATCACCTGATTATTTTTTATTAGAGACCTACTTCCCCTCTCTTTTTTTTAATATAAATATAGTCAGGTTCTTATATATAATTTCAAGTTTTTTTATTCTCTTCTCTTCTAAAAAATTACCTGATTTTTGTCGCTCCTCTAATACAATTTTTAGCAGAATGCTTATGTTTATATCCTTTTGGCAAACTCCTAAAGTAAAGCTACTATTAAAAAGTTTTGTTAAATTAATGAGCAATGCAGAAACTAAAGCCAATAGCTTCTATTAGAGTTATTCAAGAAATTAAAACCTAAGGCAAGAACAGAAAACTTCTATTAGAAGGTCTTCTAAAAAAACTTAAAGAATTTAAAGAGATATCTTGTGATTTTTTGAAGAAAAGCAATAAAAAAATATTTTTAGTTAATTATATTTCTGAAAATTTGCTATTATTGGTAATGCTTAAACAAAGAAAACCAGAAATTTGCAATTTAGCAAGATACATTAGTTGTAATATAAATGAAAATGAGATACTTAACTACTTAGCAAAATGCAATATCAATAAAATTGTCTGAACATAGGCAAAAATTTTGGTCCTGGATATAATATGAAAAATAGTAGAAAACAAGAAGAAAAAAAACTTTTCAAAAAAAAATTGGGTTAGCTTTTTTGGAAAAAAACAATAGAAAGAAGCTAGAAACAAAAAAAGCTACAATACAGGATACCAAAAGCTATATATTTTTTATAGTAAAATTTTTAAATTAATATAACTTTTTAAAAAATAAACTAATACAAAAAATTTTTTATACAATTAATAGATTTTTGGTTAATTATAAATTTTATAAAAAGCTTTTAATTTTTATTTAGTTTTGAAGATATAATATTAAATTAAAGTTATATATAATTTACAAATTTGGTGTTTAATATAAAAAAAATAAAAAATATATATATGTTATTAGCTAATAAAATTATTTTAGTTTAGTTATACAGAATTTAACTAATCAAAAGTCTAGATTTATATTATATAGCAGACAAAAATTTGGTGTCTATATAGTATATGTCTTTAGATGTTCCATACTGTATTTGTAAAAGTTTGGTTCCATCAAAAGTTCTTTCAAATCTTATTAATCTAAAATTAGAAAAGCTCCTAGTAAAAAAGGTAATTAAAGGTCTCTTATTCATTGGCTAAAATGCTTTTCACAAAGTCATTTGGCAAGATTGGTATAAAAACTTACTACATAGAAGAAGAAAAGAAGTATTACTCACACAGAAAAGATGCATAAAAAAAAAAAGAATTGTATAAAAAAAGTTGAATTAATTTTAAAAATAGTAGTTGAGTATAGTAAAAGTGCATCTGCTTAAATAAAAGAAAAGAAACAATAATAGGAAAGAAACAACTATTAAAAAAAAAAGGAAGAAAGGTATAATTTAATTAACGAAATTACTTCTAGAGCTTTGGAACTAATTAACAATTTCATAACCAAAGATACTATTCTAGATACAAATTTGATGATTTGACAAAAGTTTTAAATTATGTAGTTTAATGTGATGAGTTATATTTAAGTACTATCAAGACAGCTAAATAAAGTCAAACTTATAGTTTAAGGTTTAATATTTTTTTAGTTTATTGTATATAAATTAAATTGAAATATCCTTAATAAAGTACTAGCAAGACTGTCAAAGAGTTAAAAAAAAAAAATTTAAAAAATCTTTAAAAAATAAATTAAAAAAATGAAAATTGCCAATATCTTTAAATTTTTTAAAATAATCTTTTTATTTTCACTAAATAAACTTTTTAGTACAAAATTTTGTATAATTAAAAAATTTTTAAATCTCAAATAATACATATAGAGATTATATGGGGTGTTCCTTTTAAAAGGGCCCATTTTTACATATATTTTATTTTGAGATAATTGAGTTTAACCGTTTGTTTTGATTTTTGGACTGATCCGGGATTAATCAAATGTCATGATTTTAATTGGTTAAATGTAACAGGTGACTATCAAATAATCTCGTGATATGCTTGACCTTGGACAACTTCGTGTAATATTTCTTTTACATTATCTCTATTTTTTATTATGCAAATCGACTTTCATTTATAATTTAAAAATGTCAATCATGTCAAAATTTATATAAATCTAACGAAAACTCAATTTTCAAAAAAATGCCCTTTTAAAAGGGAACACTCCATATTGGCTTTAATATAAATTTTTTGTAAATTTTATCTACTTTTTATTAGAGCTAATTAACTTTATTTTGTATATAAGCTTTAATATTTAAATAATTTTATCTAGTTAACAAAGATTACAAATATTTTTTTTCTTTTTTTAAAATTTTTTTTTTATTTTATTATACAAATTTCAAATATAATCTATTTAAAATTTGACAATTATCTTTCATTACTAGTATGATGCATTGCTATCATCTGATAAACCAATCATTTTGTTTGTTTTGATTTACATTAATCAAAACAAAACAAATAGCAGCTAGATTAGAGTTAGAGTTTGGTAAGAGCAGTAATTAGATAACCTATTTAACCCAAAATTTTACAAAAAATTTTTTTTGCTAAGAAAAAATTGTAGTTTTATAGTTAAAATTTTAAATTAAAGTAATTTTTAAAAAAAGCTGTTTTGCTTCGATTTCATATTATACCTGACCCTGCATCCTGATTGGTTAATCAGAGGCAGCAATTCATTGCACTAGCAATGAATAATAACTCTTTTAAAATTTATTAATTTTATTCATTTTATATATCATAATATTAAAATACTTTAAATATAATTCTTTGGCAAATAACCACTTTTTAGACATTGTATAACATTTTAGTAAAAAAGTAACTTTTTTATCCAAAATTTTAATATCACCTCTATATGTATTATTTAAGTTCTACATTTATCTAAAAGTTTTAACAATAATTTGTTTATTTTTTAAAAAATAATGATCTACAAATTTAGCTAATCAAATTAGGGTATGATATATAAATATATTGCAAAGTGCGAGATATATATTTATTTATTAGTTTTAATACCAATATAATATTTTTTTTATTAATAATTATATATATAAAAGGGGGTTAGTAAAAAAGGGACAAATTTTTTAGATAAATTTGTCCTTTTTCTACTGACACTTTCTATATATTTTTTTAATTTACTATATATAATAGTAAAATTAATATATTAATATATTTTACTTAAATACAGTAATATTTTGATATAATTACTAACTCAAAAAAAACAGAAATCTAGTGAATATAAAGAGTTATAACTATATAAAAATCAAATTTTATATAACATAATAGTTAAAGCTTAAAATAGTGTAATAATATCAAATATATTAATTATATTAAAAATAACTATAATGAATTTTGATTGTACAAACTATGGTTTAAAGCATGGGAAAAAATTAGGCATGCCTATATGGGTATGCCTTGAGATAAGGCATGTTTCTCATGCTTATGAGCATGCTCTTTTTAATTATGTGATTAATAAATAGTTTGCAGCTTTATAAAAACCTTAGAAGTATTTATATTCCTACCTTTACTTGACCCTATTACCAATTAAAATACACTTTATATATTACATAACAAGGGCATGCTTTTTGGTCTTGAGGCATGCCATAAGCATGCTTTTAGGGGCATGCCTCATGCCCCTGTGCCCTAAACCCTATCTGTAACTAAGATTAGGTATAATGTGACTATCAAAACTACTTTCTTATAAAAATAAAACTGTGCAATTAAGGTTAGGATTAGTGTGAGACTAGGGAGTTAAAAAAGACTATAATTTATTAAAATTTAGCAAGGAATTTTTTTTGTTAAAACCCAAAAAGTAGGTTTCTATGTAAAATTTTAAATTAAAAACATTTTTTGGCAAAACGAACACTTTTTTCAAACATGCAACATTACACCTAATCTTATAATTTGGTGGTTAATTGGGATGCAGTTACAGTAACCATGGTTACTAATTTATTATATGAAGGTGAGTCAGTAAAAAAGGAACAAATCATTTTTAGTAAAATTTTTTTAATTTTTAAACTAAAATATCTTGACAACTATTTAATCAAATTTGCTAAAAAATTTTTTATTTTAATCTTGAAATTATATAGAATTAAAATAAAAAACATTTATTAAATTTATTAAAATATTTGTTAAGATATTTAAGCTTAAAGTCAAGAAAACTTTTACTTAGAAAAAATTTGACCCTTTTCTACTAACTCATTCCCATATATTAATACAGTTTATTATTGTATAGTTTTTTATGATATGAATGTCCAATTTTTTTTCATATTGTATATTGAAACTAAATCAGACTTTTAATCATCAGACAACTATACAATAACTATAAAATCTTGATAAAATCACTAGGTTGAGTTAAAATTTATTGTAACTAAAAATAATATAACTACATATAGATATAATTTTTTTATATTTTATAATAATTAGTAAAATAATTTGTGACTACATCAAGTGTGACTATATCAAAAGTTAAACTGTATATAAAAATAATTTTAACTTTTTTTTAATTGCAAATTATAATATAAACATTTTATAAATATATTTTCTTAACTTATACTACAATTTCAAAAGCAATTTTCATAAATCAACTACAAAAATTTATTATATTTTAACAGATATACCATGCATATTGCAATCAAATAAACAAAAACTTAATTTAAAAAAAACTTTTGTATCACTAATAATTATATACAGTATAATAAACAAATATAATTTTGAAAACAAATCCATCAATTTTTGTTTTAAAAAAAAGATTAAATAAAAAAAATATATTATACAAAAATATACAAAAGCATAAACTTCTTGATAAAAATGTATAAGACAAAAAATTTCAAGTTTATACATAAAGAAATCTTAGATAAATAAAACATTCTCTCTTATATTATGCTGTTAATATCAAGAATCCCATACATAATATCAGTTTGTAAAAAAACAAGCTTATTTTTATGCTATATATTAAAGTTCTGAAAAAAAAAAAAAATTGTTGAATAAAAATGATAAGCACGAAAGAATCATAAAAAAGCAATCCAAATAAATTCAAATAAATTATAATTTACCATGCATACGCTTTTCACTTTTGGATTCTTTCCTAATAACAGAAATCCACTGACATGCCTTTTCCAAAGTTTCTTCAGAAAATCCTTGAAAATTTTGCCCAAACCTAATCCAAACTTCAGGAAAATAGTTTATCGTTCGAAGTGAGCCCTTCAATTTCGCATATACAACTAAGACATCCAATATATCATCATTAATCATACTATTTCTGAATAAACTAATAATTTCAAACTTTGCTTTACAATTTCCAAGAAATAGTTGTAAACCTTTTGAAGACATCGAAAAATGTACACCAAATGCTTTTACACAACTAGGTATGCTCTCTGCTATAATCTTTATAGTAGTTAAATCAGTTGGATTCACATAAGTAGCATCATCGTGAATATCACCTAAATCCAATTCCACAAGATTTTTTAATCCAGTTAATAGTTTTCTAAATAACTGTAATTTTGAGCCTGGACCTTTAATATATAACTTAGTTATATTTGGGCAATACGTAACAATTATATCCAAAATATCAATGGTAATACCACCCAACATTAAATTTCGTAAATTTTTGTTAATCAACTGAATTATTATTCCTAAAGTGTCGGCTTTCGTCACATTAAATGGATGAATGCTTGAAAGATCAGCACGACAACTAAGGTTCTTGATAGAGAAACAATTAGGAGGAATGACATAATCAGCAAAAGAATGCTTTTGTATATTATAAAATCCATCAAATTCCAACGTATCTAATTTTGTACAAGTAGACAATAGCTTCATAAATGCTTCCGGAATTAGCAATCCGGTGTAAGATAATTTTGTCAAATTTTGAGATTGACAATGAATTGATGAATATATTAAAAGTAATTTTGAAGGATCCCAATTATTTTCGATTTCAATAGATCTTAATGACTTTTGAGCTTTGATTAATTTCGATAATAACTGAACAATAATCGGGTAAACATTGGGAGGAACAGGATCGTCCAGATAACCAATCTTAATAGTAATGTGTCGTAGGTTGTGAGCATACTGAGACATCATGGAGACAAGTTTTGAAACACCAGCTTCTGAAGAACCACAACGCACATGATAATCTAATACGAAATTTCGAATTTTAGATAATGCATCTCGTGCGCCCGGAAATTGAGAGATGTCGAAAAAGATTTTTTCGTCTTCATAATCAGGATTAATTGTCAAAATATCTAGGCCACCAGAGTGACGAAAAAGCATATTACTTAAAATTTGATTGATGATTTGTATTTTTTGTGCAGAGTCAGCATGACGAGGATTCATCACGATAATCCAATCTTTGATAGCTCTTTCTACCGTATAAGAATCAAATTCTTTAATATGTTTTGCATAATTAAACGAAGATTTATAAATAGAACGCAGATGAAATCCAGAATCTATCAATCGACTAATCTCATTTTCAGAAAGAAAAGATAAGTAAATTTGAATTAAGCTTGCACCGACAGTTCGAGGTTTCGAAACTGTATAATGAAAAGGTCGACGCCATAACAAAGGAATAACGAGTTGACAGACTGAAAAATTGACGAAAAGAAAAGAATAAAGTGTTGGTATGTCGTCCTTAAGAAATTCCAAGATAGCTTTGAAACAATGAGATGGAATTCGTGCTTGAACGTTATGAGATTGATTTTTCAAATTGAGATGTGAAATTTCTTGTGATTCGCTAGATCTGCAAATAAATGGAGATCTTAATAGAGAGGAATCAGATGGTGATATGTCATATTGAGCTTCTTGCTCAACTTTTTCGACAATATCGTGAAGAGTGATTCTTTGTAAAGAGCTTTGCAAGGCACACGGAATATCATCATCTTCATGGATCGTATGAATTTCAGACTTATAGTATGGAGACGTATCTTCACTTGGAGTATCTGGCGGGGTAATATAAGGATGAGAGTTAAACTTTGTTTGAACATCTATAAATGTTTCACGCAAAGCATCATCGTCCACAATTATTTGCTGACAATTTTCTTGACAACTGGTAATATTTTTTTGAATATCTTGAAGTCTGTCAGGAAGGGTATTATTTTGATTGATAATTCGAGAAACACTTCTTGGTATATTAACTGAAATATTTTGAAGAGTAGTAGTATCTCTCTGTACACTTTGGGAAATATTTTGCCGCGTCATGATGTCTCAATGAAGGTACTAAAATAGCAAATGAATTAAAAAAGATGGATGATCAATTACAAAATTTATATACGAAAAAAAAAAAAAAATGCACTTGTTACGCACATATTTTAGAAGTCTATATTTTTATATACTTTTTCAGTTTCTCCGAATATCTGAATGCAGGAATAAACAACAATAGGTAACAAGATTCCCAACTGCACCGTGATATAAATTTGGTCAATCGGCGTTATCTTAAATTCATTTAACCGCAGCACTATTAAATGTTAAATTAATTCAGATAACATTCTTTTTTTTAATCAAGACTATAGAAACATTTTAACGTTTGAGAATATATTACTGTATTAGATCTTAATGATATCTTAATGATAATAAACAGTAATAAACAGCTATAAACAGATTATTTATACTGTAGGAAAAAAAACAAATTTTTTAATTAAGAAAAACAAATTGTACATCAAATCGAGCATTCCGAGATATAAGACTAATGGATTTTCGTGTCGATGAATAATGCATACCCCCCGGACGATTAAGCGTAAATGCACTTAAATATATACCAGATATCTGATATATAGCTAAATAACACTACGCAACCCACCCCCACTTGAACCTAATAAGAGAGGAGGGCAGCGTCGGCTTAAGCGAAGCCAAGACAACCGCCCATAATACTCAAAAAATTATGTGCGCAAAATCTCTTGATGACGATTCTGCATGAACAATAAAGTTCATGTAGCATTTGATACCCTCGTAAGCAAAAGGAATATCGCCACGCACCCTTTTAAGGGAAATTTCTTTAATTAGGTGATATTTGTATTCTTATATTAAAAATAAACTTATGGGATTTTTTTAACGTTGATCGGGAATTAGCGTTTTTATATCTCCGAATATCAGTATGCATGTATGTGCACAATAATTTGAGTGTTATACTTTCAAACCATTGTGTAAAAAGCGTGTCGCACTTATATAAAAAACCGGCGATTGGTTTATTATTGAATTGGGTTTTAAGTAGATTATTGGTACGTTTTGGTCATACTCCATATGACCAAATGTTTAAAGAAACACCTCTTGTATATGTACAAACACCTAGGCATGTTACACTGGCGGAAAATTTATTATAACAAGTCCTGAAGGTCCTTTTTTTGGTAAATTTCTTTTATATCGAATAGAGGGAAATCCACCAGTTCGTGGAAGGTCTTGTGTTCGTAGTGTTTTATCTGCATCCATTTATTATTGCTACATTATAAATGTGAATCATTAAGTATGCGGGTATACAAATCCCATTCCCATTTTTTCTCGAGTGTTGAAATGTATATCTTGGTTTTATTGTGCATATTTTTAACAGACTTTGGAAGTTCTCAAGTAGCTCCCTTAGTGAATTTGAATCATTGCGATTAATTATTGATCTTTAGACCGATTTTACTAAAAATTCATGGTGCGAAATAGGATTTAAAATTTTAGCCAACTAGAACAACTCTTGAAAAAAAAAATAATATTCTGCCTTTTTCTTTTTCTTTCATCGAAATAATAACTCATTTGGTCATTTTATTCAACTACCAAATAATAGAATCTTCCTCGATCTATTGAGTGTAAGAACCCTCTGTTTTCTAAACTTACCAAAGTAAAAATGTTTCTAGATCAGCGTGATTAAAATCCTTCTAATTGGTGATATATTTGCCAACATGCAGTGTTTATAGTCAACCTAAATTAATTTAAGAATCGGCTTAGCCGGCTATGCAAAGTCTATTGCCTTTAGTATACAAAATATTATATATCCCGAATTTCCCCGATACCCCGCTATTATTATACTCGTTTTCCTAAATCTTCCGACTATTCCTATATAGCCAAAGAATCGATTAAGGCCGTTCTCAAGCGTCTCTCTCAATTTGAGATGGGAAAGGTAATAATGTAAGTAATAATTACTTATTTTTTACCTCAATATTTACACATACTAATTTTTCCCTATGACGAATAATTATTACTTATTACGTTTTATAGACAAATTTAAACTTAATAACTAGCTATTATTTTGTTTTCTAGTACCCGAGCCCTAATTTTCTTCACAGTTGTGATTGGATACACAAAATTCTGGTTTTAATTGGACAAACTTGATCATGCTACAAAATTAAACCTGTTTTTCTTTAATAAAAAAAAATTTTAAAGTTTTTTTTTAAGTAAAAGTATTTTATTTATCACTTTGAGGATTCTTTTTGCTAGTAAAAAAAATCTAATTACAGTCGCACCCCCCTAAGTGCATGCCCTCGGGACCATAGTGAAAAAAAGCCAAAATGTGCACTTAGAGAGGGTTTGCACTTAGAGGGGTTAAATTTTATAATTGTTATATTGTTTGGGACCAAGAGGGGCCTTGCACTTAAAGAGGTTTTTCATATACCGTGCACTTAGGGGGTGTGCACTTAGGGGGGTGCGACTGTATCTAAAACATTAGAAAAATTAAGTTTTATAAAGTTTTTGTTTGGTACTTTATTTTCAAGAGAATTTTAAAGAGAATAAAATTTTGCTAAAATTTATGTTTACAAGCTTGTAATTTTAAAATATAGGCATTATTTTATGGTGACCCCATGATCAACCAATCAAAATCGATCATGCAAGTCATGTGACTACTAATTTTCGAGAACAAATAGGTAATCATAACCTACGGGACCGATTTTGATCAGTCAATCACTCCGCATAACAAAATGAATAACAAAAAAAAAAAGACGACAAAATTTTGCATTTTTTTTTTTGCATTAATTTAATTTATTTTTATCAAATTCATCAGCGAATTATATATATGTAATCTTACTTAAGATATTATGGCCCGTAATATTAGAGCAGTGTCATTAATCACCTGATTATTTTTTATCAGAGGCCTACCCCCCTCTTTCTTAATATATATATAGTCAGGTTCTTATATATAATTTCAACTTTTTTTTACCACCTCCTCCCTTAAAAAATCACCTAATTTTTGTTACTCCCCTTACGAAAATCTTACGATGATACGGTATATTACGTAATATATTACGTTATATTACGGTAATATTACGGTTATTATTTCGAAATATTTCGAAATATATTGCGAAATATTGTGAAATAGACCAAATAAAAAAATGCAAATTACCTTCCCTACAGGGGTCGCGTACTCATGTGGATCAATAAACTAATGTGCGCAAGAGTAATATTTTGATATTTTTGCATTGTTTCGCAATATTTTGCAAATTTTTGAAATTTTCAAAATTTTTTAAAAAATAAATAAACGATATACATATTCACATAATCATGCTTTTTTACAGAGTTTCGCAATATTTCACACGGTTTCGCAATTTAATATAAAATTTTATATTTTTTTATTTATTATTATTATACATTATATTTTATATTTATTAAATATACATTTCTTTATTATATATTACGTATTATTTTTGCATTATTACAAATATTTTAAACTAATTTCGCAATTCATCGCATTAATTCTATTACTATATACAAAAAACTAGCACTACACACTTATTTTCGCTCACCCCACAGTTAGCTATTATCTTCACTTCTTTGTTTTCTATCGATCTTGAAAGTGTCAGAAGTTGTAGTCGGTATGCGCAAGGTTTTGAGTATTGTTTGATTATTTCGCAAAGTGCCGAAATAAAATAAATTAAAAAAAAATTTTAAAAATAAAACAAAAACAAAAAACACAAACCGAAAAAATAAATGAAGCGAAACCTTGCAAGAACTTGCAAAAACTTGTGCCCATTCTCTAAAAAAGTATTCTTGAAAATTTAGAAATTGCTGGGGTGTGTTCTTGAAAATGTCGGAAGTCTTAGTTGGCATGCACAATGTTTTGAAAAGTTTTTGTTTTTCTCGCAAAGTGCCGAAATAAAATAAATTAATAAAAAAGTTTTAAAAATAAACCAAAAAAACAAAACAAAAAACACGAAACGAAAAAATAAATGCGCCCATTTCTCTAAAGAAGTGTTCTTGAAAATTTAGAAATTGCTAGGAGTGTGTTCTTGAAAGTGTCGGAAGTCGTAGTTGGCATGCGCAATGTTTCGAAAAGTTATTTGTTTTTCTCGCAAAGTGCCGAAATAAAAAATAAATTAATAAAAAAATTTTAAAAATAAACCAAAAAAACAAAAACAAAAAACACGAAACGAAAAAATAAATG
>QKWP01002615.1:37353-57542 GCA_003550325.1 Gigaspora rosea | reverse complement strand
TAATACTTTCTAACCAATTAAAATTCTTTGTTTACTATTTTATTACTAATATTTTTAAGTTCTATATTAGGACCTATTGTGGACCTATAGACCTAGGTCCTAAAATTGGGACCTAGTCTTTAAAGACCAGGTCCCAAACTAGGTTCTAAAGTTTTGAATTTAAGGACTTTGTCATCCTTATTTATAAAGATTTTTTTTAAATTATTATTAATTGTATAACTTATTTTAAATCAAAAACTAATTTAGCCAAATTGTTACTATATATTTTTAAAAAAATAAATACCTTTTTTGGGCCTAAAAATTATACAAAATTATACAAAAAATATAAAGTAGCTTATTTTTGAATTGTTAAATTTTTAAGATTTAATATTAAAACCCTTTCAATCGATCACTTGTACAAATTTCCAAACAAAAGAAAACCAAAAAATTTTTTTAGTAAAAAATAAAGCAGCTATTAGGCCACGCAAATTAAATTAGTTGGTTCTCATAACATAGGACCCGGCCGGCTGGCAAAAAATGTTATATTTAAAAATTTTTTTAATATAAAAATTTTTATAAATTTTTTTTTCAAAAAAAATTTTATTATAACAAAAATTTTTAACTTTTCAAAAAAAGTGACCTGGCCAGGTTATGAGAACCAATTTTATTAGTTTCGTGGCCTTAGTACTGGTTTTTATAAAGGCCAACTTTTTTCGCTATTTCTGAGGACTTTTTTATATATTCCAAAAGCATTAGTTGTACAAAATAACTAGCAGTGGGTGCTCTTGGTACAAGAAATTCTGGTGGAAGTTTTCTTTCATTGATGAAGATGTTATAGCTTGGCTAGACGATGAACTAAGAAAAATGAGTTTTTTATCACTCTCTTTAAGGTTTTTGGTTGCAAAAATATATTTGATCATATACCCATCATCATATTCTTACTAGAAGTTGTTTTTTCTGGCATTTTTAACAAAAAGTAAAAAATTCAGTGTGCCACTTTCAAAAGATTGGCATTGTTGTTCCTATTCTAATTGGAAAAAGATATGCAGGCAGATAAACAGGAATGGATGCAATGAGTAGGCAGATTTGTGGAGATTAAATTCCAGATTGTTCCTTTAATATTCTTTTTATATACATATGGGGGTAAGTCAGTAGAAAAGGGACAAATTTTTTCTAAGTAAAAGTTTTTGACTTTAAGCTTAAATATCTTAACAACTATCTTAATAAATTTAATAATTTTTTTTTATTTTAATTCTATATAATTTTAAGATTAAAATAAAATTTTTTTAGCAAATTTGATTAAATAGTTGTCAAGATATTTTAGTTTAAAAATTAAAAAAATTTTACTAAAAACGATTTGTCCCTTTTATACTGACTTACTCCCATATAATACTTTGGCGAGGCTTTCTTCGTGCAGTATTATATAATTTTTATTGTTGATTACATATTGTGTTTTTTTGTTTGTTTGTTTTGTTTTTTTTTCTCTATTTACTATATCGCTTTGCGGCACCACATTATCATGTATTGTTACTTTTTGCTTTTTTCTTTTTCTTTTTATTTGTTTTATTTAATTTTATCTGGTCTTTCGTTAAGATAGTATAGATTATTCCCTCTTTATATTTTCTCTTTTTACTTTATTACATGTTTTTTTTTTAGTAGAATACCTCTACTTAGAAAGCTAAGAGAAGGAGCTTTAAAAAGTAGGCAGTCATGATAAGGTATTCTGATTTAAACTAAGTTTGAACAGTATGGCAGATCACATTTAAGAATTTGTCAAAATAAACAAAATGTTAAATGATGTCAGACTTGGAATTTAAATAATTATCTGTATTTGGCTACGAATACAATTATTTTAAATAAAAGTACTAGCGAAATTGTCTAAGTAAAAAAAAAAAATTGTTGAATTTTTTGAAAAATTGAAACATATACTAATAAAAAGTTGTTCAAATTTTTGTTATAAGTGTATTTTAATGTTTTAAACAAATTTACTTAATAGCATTTTTGAAATTTACTTAGTAAAATTTAGACTTTTATATATAGCAACTGTTAATAGATTTTTTGAAATTTTTAAAAAAATTAGAAAGGTAGTTTATTTTTAGGAATATACAGTATTTTTTAATACTACTATATTTGGCTAAAACAAATTTTAAAAAAACTTACTTAATTTAAAGTTATAACAATTTAAAGTTAGCCTATTTTTAAAATTTGGCACATATATAGTATGGAACATCTAATCTAAGACTTCAAAAACTTTAAAAGCTAATAATATTTAATATAAAAACAATATTACAAAAAATAGACTACTATTTTATAATTTAGCTAATTTGCTACAACTTAGCAGCTCTAACTTTTAAAAAATTATTGTATATTTTTCAATTAATTAGTTTAAAAGTATAGTATTTTTAGAGTTCTACAATTCGATTCAATTTGATTCAATTTGATCAAATATTTGATCTTAAATCAAATTCAAATACAGAAATTTCAAATCAATTCAAATTCAAATTAACAAATTTGATTTGATTTGACAAATATCTGAAAATTTTGATTGAAACTATAGATACAATAGCTATTTATACAAAATTTTATTCTATAAAACTAGGACTATTTTGATTAAAAGAACATTTTTTACTTAGTTAATAAATTTGTAACCGTGGTTACTGTAACTGCATCCCAATCAACCAATCGAATTCTAAGATCAGGTGTAATGTTACACATTTGGAAAGAGTCAAAACAAACGTTCGTTTTTGCCAAAAATTGCTTCTAACTTAAAATTTCACATAGAAAACTACCTTTCAGGTTGTAACAAAAAAAATTCCTTGCTAAATTTTGAAATACTATAGCCTTCTCTAACTCCTAGCTTCACGCTAACCCGAACCTTAATTGCACAGGTTTATTTTTATAGAAAAGTTGTTTTGATAGTCATGTTACACCTGATATTAGTTACGGGTTACAGTAACCTACGGTTACAAAATGATTAATCCTTTTTACTTAATACAAAAAATTGATTAGGCTGTGCAAATAAAATTAATTGGTTTTCATAATATCTTAAAACCCAAGGGCACACGGCACCCAGATGTTATTGTTATAATCTAAAAAAATGCTATATAAATTTTTTAGGGCCGACCCCGTGATCAACCAATCAAAATCGATCACGTGAACCCCAAAAAATTTCAAAAAATTTATTTATTATTAATAAAAAAAAGGTACATATTACATAATCATTACACAACTCTTTTTTAAATTAAAAAAAAGCTAAATATGGAGAAGTGCCAGAAATTTTTATGCTGCATCACCTTGACAGAGTATCGTGACAAACTTAGAGCACGCCACAAATAGAGAAAGCCCAAACCCATATTGATATACCTAGCCTCTCTAAAAAAGGAAACATCGTACTATTGTTCAAAAAATTTCAAAGAACCATTATTGTAAACGACGATAAAACCACACTACTGACAAAACATTACAACAATATCCAATTCTATCTGAAAAAAAGAATATTAGTTAAAAAATTCAAAGAAAAAAAAAGAAAAGGATACAAGATACTAGTAACGACGATAAAGCTGCACCCACACTACTGACGAAATATCACAGTATAACGACGAACCTGTACAACTATGGCATAACAAAGTCCTACCTAAAAACAATGTTAGTCAAGAAATTCACAAAGAAAAAAAAAAGATACAAAATGCCAATAATGGTGAAAAAATTGGTCTACTAACAAAACATGATGACAACAACGAAATCCTAACTAAAAAGAATGTTAATCAAGAAATTGACAAAGAAAAAAAAAAAGGATACAAAACACCAGTAGTAATGATGAAACTACTCTATTACCGAAACATGGCGACAATATTCAAGTTCTATCTGAAAAAAAGTACGTTAGTTAAATTCATACAAAAGAAAAAAAAAGATATAAAAATCAATAACGACGACAAAACCCACTAACAGTGAAGCAACAACGAAATCCTAACTAAAAAAAAAGTTAGTCAAGAAATTCACATGAAAAAAAATGATACAAAACGCCAGTAAGGGGCTGACATTTATTATCTAATATCCATTTACTATAGGGGCTTATCCCCCCACCCCCAGATAAGATCTATAAATAGAATTTTAGCCAAGCAAATTTAGCTAAGGTAAGATTTTTCTTGATTTTCCACCCCCTAAAATATTACCTAAGAAATGTCAGTGCCCTAACAACGATAAAACTGTTTCATTAACGAATCACAACAATAATATTTAAGTCCTGCCTAAAAGAAGAACGTTAGTCAAAAATTTACAGAGAAAAAAAAAAGGATACAAAACACAAATAACGACGACAAAATCTACCACTAACGAACAACAAAATCCCAACTGAAAAGAATATTAGTTGAGAGACTCACATACAAGAAAGAAAAAAGGATACAAGACACTAGTAAAGTCAATGAAACTGCTTTATTAACGAAACACAGTGACAATATTCAGAGCCTTACCTGAAAGAAGAACATTAGTCAAAAAATTCACACAAAAAAAAAAACATACAAAACACTAAGAGAAGTCTAAGAGACCTACCCAAGAAAAAGTTTCAGTTACTAAAGAAAAAAAAAAGATGCTAATATATACTGAGAAAGGTTTTAGTAACGCGATCTTGATCATCAATCTTAAAAATGATTGCCCGGTTATATGATCATATGAGGGTCATATTGCTAATTTAATATAAAATAACATTTGACTTTTTTAAAAAAATTCACTCAGCCAAGTTACAAGAACTAATTTTATTAATATACATGGTCTTAACTTAGTAAAATTTTGTATAAATTAAAAATTTTGAAAAGTAACAAAATTTTAAAATTTTTTAAAAATTACAAATAAATTTGATTTGATTTGATCAAATCAAATTCAAATCAAGAGTTTATCAAATTCAAATATGCCTAATATTGGATTCAATTTAACTTTGAGGAATCCTAGTATTTTTATATAGTACATAAAAATTTAGCCAAAAATAGGACAATTGCATGTTTTAGCCTTATACTATTGGCTAATTTTAAAATTATTTTTTAAATTAATTTTAATTTTATATATAACAAAAAACTGGTCCAAAAAAGTGTGACAAAATAGTATTACTGGTTAGAGTTTCTCAAATTCAAATCAAATCAAATATTGGATTAATTTGATTTGATCAAATCAAATTAACCCTGATTTGAATTTGATTTGATTCAAATATTGAATTTGAATTTTTAATAGTAATTTTCAAATCAAATCAAATATTTGTCAAATCAAATCAAATTTGGCCATATTTGAATTTGATCAAATCAAATAGTGAACCAAGTCGACCTTAAAAAATCAACTTGACTAAGTCGACTTAAGTCGATTATAAAATTCAGTTATTAACCGAAAGTCAATTTCTTTATTTGCTCATATCACATGACATGCAACGCCAAATCACAGTCTGAGTTACACATAGATTAACAAGCTACACTTAGATTAACACTTGATTTTTGTTAATATCGATGTATATAATTAAATAATTTAATTTTATTCTACAACGAGCTATGATTACGATTTTTAAAATAATACAATTTGCACAATGACAATTTTTTTTCCATTTACGTGATATTTGATTGTTTTATTTAAACATGCTCTTCAATTTAGTATTAATATTTCTGTATTGTTTTATACTTTTGAAAGCATTGTATTAGTTTACTCAATTGCATATATGTAATTTAATATCGATTGAAATTTTTTTGGATAATGATTTTACCCAATCGACTAAGTCGGCTTTGCAAAAATCGGTTTGGTTAAGCTGACTAGTCGACTTAAGTCGATTTTACATATAATGACTTGTATCACTAAAATCAAATATAGTTAAATTTGAATTTGAATTTGATCAAATATTTGATTCAAATATTTGAAGATCAAATCAAATTGCAGAACCCTATTACTAGTATAAAACCTTTAGGTGGCTATTTAAATAGACAACCAAAAGTTACAGATATGGCTAGTTGTAATTTTATTAATATAACAAATACTAGTGAATCTTTATATAGATTACTGATAGCTTTAATATCTTGAATAAAATTTTCTAAATCTTAAAATAGACACTTTGATAATAAAAAAAAATTTTAGAATATGAAAAATAAAGAACTTTATAAATATCTTCTATAAAATTCTATAAATTAATTATTTTTCTAATAAAATAACGGGTTTACTAAAATGCACCTATAGTGTTGAACACTATGTTATACAAAACTATTAGAATAGCCAATCAAAATTAATTTAAGATCAGATGTAACATAAAATTTTGTTTTTTTGTTTATTTTTTTAAAAAAACATTTATAACTTAAAATTTTGTTTATGAAACCACCTTTGGGGCTCTAATAAAAAAAATTTATTGCTAAATTTTGGTATAAACTATGCTCCCTGCCCCATCCCAGGTCTCATCCTAATCCTAAGGTAATAAAAATTTATTTTTTGTTTTATAAAAGTTTATTTTTTGTTTTTGTTATACGAATTTGCAAATCTAATTTACCTATAGTGTTCAACACCATAGGTGCATTTTATAATTACCATAAAATAAAAGTACTATAATAACAATATAGACAAGATATTTTTGTAAAAGTTTTTATATAATTAAGTAAATTATTATCAATTTGTAATTTATCTTGTTTATTAGATATTTTATTCAACTTACTAATTATAAATCCTAATTGAATTAACTTATTTTTACAATCAATTATAAATAAATAAACTAGACTAAAACATATAAATAAAACCTAAATCAGTCCTTAAATATCTTTAATTATATTTTGAATTGCATAAAAATACTATAATATAATTATACCTTTCCCAATACATCAGATAGTGTATAACTGGTATCTAGCCACCTACTCATAATCTATTCTCCTAAAAAACTTCTTCTTTGAGCTACTTATGACAAAAAATAAAAAAGGAAAAAGATTAAATAGAGACAAAACAACTAACCCTAAATAAAAAACTAAAATAAATCAATAAAACAACTAGAAGAAACAGAATAAAAAACAAAACACAAAGAAAAAGCAAAAAAAATAAAAAATAAAGGTGCTACAATGTTTGCACGAGACGATAAAATTATATAATACTATACAGATTAAATCCATTAAAGTGTTATATGTATAGCAAAAACAAGAAAAGCTATTAAAACTAAAACTAAAAAAAAATAAGAAAGTTTTTACATGCACTCCAGATCCAACCACATCATTCATTGTTTATTTGTATGTAGCAACCAAATTCACTCGTAATGGCGCTAGTTCCAAGTCAAGTCATTTCCAATTCAGAAAAAATAAATACTGCCGATCTTTTGAAAAGTGTAAACTAAAATTCTCACTTTTTGACAAAAATTTTGAAAAATCTAATGGGGTGAGCGAGGAGAGTAAAAAAGGTACCAAACATAAGAGAACTTGTAGAAGTTACGCTACAAATAATAGCATATCTCAAAACTAAACTCTAGTGTCTAAGTCTGCTACTTCTTTGCTCAATAGTACTAAAGTCACAAACCCGGAGAACTATCTATCAAGTCTGTCTGGAGATGTCCCAGGTCCCTTTTTCCTGCAGTGTTTTAGTTCCCAATAGATAGTCTCAAGTTCCAGTCACTATTTAGTAAAGTCAATTTACTATTTTATATGTTAAATGTGCAGTTTTTGTAGGTCAGCTTTTTGGAAAAGTTTTGTACAGGTGATCATTAGAAAGAGTTAAACTTGATCAGGTGAAAATATAATACGACAGGGTGAAACCAGGACTCTAAAGAACTCTGATACAACTTAGATTTGAGTTTGTATAATTTTAGCAGTATTTTAGCCAAATAGATGTGAAATATTACTATATAAAAATACAATGTTTGATGAATTTCTATGCAAAATTTCCTTTTTTAGAATCATCTAAGTTGTATTAGAGTTCTTCAGGGTCCTGTGAAATCCGAGTTTTGTCTAGAGTGTAGCGGAGGACTTACATTCTATGCTTATGTTGATTACTATATCCGGATATTACATATACATGTGATTTATTTGCTAATCTATGATTGGCTAAATCTCATACTTTGATCAAAATGTCCGGATGTCTACTCACGTAATATTTCAATAAACGGTAATTGGGTATAAATAAACAGAGAAAATGTCCAGATGTCCACTACCATGTGATATACTAAATAAACAATAGTAATTGGGCAAAGCCTTACTATATGCTGTGATCAACATGTTTTTACTAATTTCTCCCAAGTTTCTATTGGCTGGGATTATTCGTACCAATTTATATGTCACCTTCTAATTAAAATGTGACATCTCAGTTAGGGTTTGGATTGGGGTTAGTGGGCAACATTATAACAAAATTTTGCAAGAAATTTTTTTTTTAGTCACAAAAGGTGATTTTTTAGATGAAATTTTGATATAAATATGACTTTTCGAAAGAGAGTAATTGTTGTTTTGATCTTTGTATTACACCTGATCTTGCATTCTGATTGGCCAGAATCCGAAACTTGGGGGAAAATTAGTAAATGCGATCAACATGAGGATGTCCTACACACAACATACAATAAATATATATTATTCTATTATATACTGTATATATATACTATATATAATATATAATTTTGTATAATAGGTGTGGCGACTTAGAGAAGTTGGTAAGTTGTCACCCCAAGTAGCAGGTCTAGGGTTCAAATCCCACTGACGACGCTTTGAAAAAATAAACCTGTATTTCAGTAACTGTTTCCTGTCGATTGGTTGGGTACATTACCTCTAGTCCTTGGTTACCATCTCGAATGGGAGCTTTCGGGCGAAATTGTGTCTCATAATACAGACAAATTCAAGGAACCGGGGAAACAGAAACCCATTTGGCAAGATTCAAATAAGGAGGTAGCAAAGATCTTTGACGGTGCTACCAAAACCAGAATATTGGACCGGAGCCGAAGTACCAGATGTCGATCTCAGGGACAAGGTCTACCAACCTGGCTGCCGGATCAGGTACCGAAGGAAAAGGACCTATGTTATAGAAGTAGGTACCAGGGGGGAAAAAACCATAATGGCACCTAATGCCAGGTAGATCAATCCTTCCGGGCAAACTGGATTGGAAGTCTGGAAAAACCAGTAAAGGACCGGTAGGAAAGTAATAGTGGGTACCGGGATTGGAGCGAACCTTACAAGAGCAGAAGTAGGTATTGATAAGAGGACAGGGGTAACTCTGTCTCACAAGTGTTGGCCTTGGTCATAGCGATAAGTACCGAAGTGTAGGTGAATACCTGATATGGGACAGGTACCGCTCTACCAAGTCTCCTGTCAAGGATAACAGGACCGGGAATACCCGGCTGGGTCCTAGGCAATGGATAAGTATCCGGAACTTGCTGACTGACTTATGTAACGGGCCTGTTCTGGTGATACAAGATGGGTTGGCAGGCAGAACATGGATCAGAGGGTTTAAATAGGCAATTCCCGTAGTTGGGTTGCAGACATGGCAGCTAGTGTGGAATTCTTGAGCGGACCACTTAAATTAGACACCAAAAGTATACGTGTGGCTAGATGTACCCTCATCTTGGATCAAAGGGTTTAAATAGGCAATTCCCGTAGTTGGGTTGCAGGTATGGCAGCTAGTGTGGAACCCTTGGGCGGACCACTTAAATTAGACACCAAAAGTGTACGTGTGGCTAGATGTATCCTCGTCTATATAACAAATGCCGGTATTCCCCTTAGAGGTTACTAATGGCCCTAATATTTTGAATAAAATTCCTAAGTCCCAAGACGGGCACTTTAATTAAAAAAAATAATTTTGTATAATTTGCTCCGGACATTAACAGATCCTGTTAACCTAGTTTAGGTTACGTTATTGATGATCAAAACAATCCTAAAATAGTAACTAACCATAACCCTAACCCTAACATCAATAATGTAACTTAAGCCAACTCAGGTTTCACCCTGCCATAATATAATTAGTTTACTTATTATAATCTATTATAAAATTAAATATAAAAAAAATTTACTATTAAATTTATATATAATTTTAAAATAGTACCCTCTATCCTTAAACTCTTTATTAAAATTTTGATTTGGATTTTGATTAGTATTTTATTAGTATTTTAATTAAATCTTAGTTAAAATCTTAGTAATAGATTTTTAAGAGCTTTAGAAGTTCTATTATTTACAAATTTATTATTTTCATTGCTTTTATTATTATAGCTTGCTTTGGATATAATTAGATTCTTGGTTACAAATATTTTATTTTGTTTTTTTTTGTTTTTTTTTAAAGTAAGGCCTTCTTGTACTGTAACAAAGTTACGTTGAAACTTTTTTAACATTAATATTTAAATTTCATGCTGACTCTTTACAAAAATTCTGTTTCATATTGTAACTATTCTAAGAGAGGTATTTTTATTGTGGGCAAAAAATTTAATGCTAGAATACAATATTTTTAACGTAACTTTGTCATAAAGGTGTTTAAGAATCGATTTATATTAAAATAATTGAAAAAAGTAAAGCTATTCGTTCTAGACATCTAAAAACATACAAGCCATTCCTTACTATTAAATTATATATAAAAAGTGATAAATACCCCATCCACTATCTTGATCACTATCCTGATCATTAAATTCAAAAAAAAACTCCAATAATTAGTTTTTTCAAACATTGTTGACCGAATACCCCAATGTTCCGAGCCAGTGTCTGAAATTCAATTTTTAAATTAGTTGCGGGCTGCAACTAAATAAAAAAAATAGTTGCGGGTTATAAGAATTTATAAAAATTTAGTTGCGCGCATAAGCATTTAATCGAAATTTATAAAAAATTTGTTGCGGTCCGCAGACTCCGCAACCCAATTTCAGACACCCTTAATAAATGCAATTCAATACTTATCGTTATATGTATAAATCAATTGCATTTGCCTATTTGACTATGTTTAGTGGCCAGACCATTAAACTGTCCATTGTATATAATTATATAAAAAATATATATAATCAGTATTACTAATGCTAGTATATATTTATATATATTTATATTAGTATCACCTACGTTAAATTAACACATTTTATGTATCCTAGCCGACAAAACCCGTACAAATTCCAAATCTAAATACAAAGTTGCCGTTTATAAAACAAAATAATCTCGAAATTTTGCACTTATTATTATCAGCATAAAGTTTTAGAGATTAATTTGCCTGAAAGTTTGACATTTTGGCTTGAACAATAACGATAGTATTTGAAAACAATACAATACAAATTTTAAATATCGTCACGTGAAAATGCTTATTGACACCAACAAATTTGGACACGATGAATGAATTTTTGAAACATTTGAAAATTATCTCGGTATTCCGATTATTCACCCATTGAGTAAAACTTCCCTTTAAACATTAGTGCATTATTAATTTATGCATTGTTAAACAGGTTATAGAAGATCAACAATGGGAATAATAGAAAAAGGAAGGGCGTCGTTATATTGCAGATATGTATATATTTTATTATAAGCGGTGTTCATGGTGAATACTAATTTTTGTTACGTACTGTACAGAAGGATTAAAGTATCTTCATTCATGCTACGTATTTTTAATCTCATTATTGCGTGTTATTTGCATGCTAAGATAACCTTAATGTAATTTATAAATAGCAAAATTAGGATTCTCGACCTTTAAACTTTTTGGTTATTCTTTAACTGTTGTAAATTCTTCTATGCAATTACGAGCAATCATATTTAAGATTAAATAAATTATGATGCTTTTAGTATTTGACGGGATTATGAATTTACTGAATTGGACATGTTTTCTTCACATTTTTAGTCAATAATGATAAAATTTATGCTTAAGAATAGATAATAAATACTGTCTTGAATATTGTATTTACTATTGAATTCTTTAATTATAAAAAACCCCCAATTCTTTGATATAAATATTAAAGTTACTATACTGTTCCGAGAAAATTCCCCATAAAATGCATATATATATAACTCGGCGACAGTAGATTAAAAATATAAAAAAATATAAACAAATAACAAATATTTCTTATAATTGAATAAAATACATGAACTACAAAGTAACAAACCATTGCCCATTTATTTTCCAACCTTAACACGTTTTTTTGACGGCGGCGCTGATTCTTCGTCTAAAAACCATCATGTATTTAAATGTTAAAATTTGATAAAAGAATAATATATTAATATGAATAGAATATCCACCTTCGTCAGACTCTTCTTGAAATTCTTCTAAATCAATTTCCCCTTCATCTATCTCATCCTCATCATCCTCGAAAGTAAAATAACTAGTTAAATTAAATATAATGATAAAATTGTAAACTATTGCTTCGTGTACGACACAAATGAGCAATTTTAAATTTAATTAATTACATCCAAGCCTGAGGATATAAGTCATCTCTAATTGCTCTTCCCAATTCCCAAGACATATCATCCGTATTATGATCGGTAAACCATCGAATAAGACTTTGTTCTTCATCGTCCCTACGCTTTTTTGTAAAATCCTTTATTGAAATGAAAACCGAAATTTTGAATTATTTTATCTACTAGTTAATGTAATTATAACCAAATTTATAGCGCTATAATACTATCTCTCTACCTTGCCCTCATGCCATGCGACTTCAGTAGTTTTTATATGACGTCGTCCTTCTGCATCTACTGAGAATTCCTAATTAAAACCGGTTGAATGAAGTAAATATATATATATCAAACTAATGAAAAAAAAACCCCAATAAAATGAATAAATAGCTATGCAAACCTTTACAAGTTCAGTGTTCGTGAAATAAGTATTTTCAGAAAATGTCAATTTGATCTTATAATTATCTAAATTTATTTCATCTCTCTCAATAATTAATTCGTTAAGGCATTGAACAACCTATTCGAAAATTATTAAATTGAATGTTTTCATCTAATTTTAGTTAATAATAAATATATCTAAAACTGTACCTCAAAATCATCATGATCTAAATACTGGGCTATTATTGTATCAGAAGGAAGTATAAGGTGTAAAAGATGGTTATTTCTTTTATAAAGGAAATGAGTTTTGACTCCTAAAGTTTAAAATAAAAACTTACCGACATGTGGGTGGTTCATGAACTATTAATAAAAGTTATAGCAATTGTGAATTTTACAATAATAATCAAAATAGATACGTTAATTTAATTAAAAGACGTTAAGATGAATTCATACGGCTGTTGTCCAAAACTTTGAAATTTTTTCAAAGATTTTCCGTCGTTTTTCGTAAATTGGTGCCAAAAGTTTCACATGCTGTCGTGCTATATTATGATTATAAGTGAAAATATGTTAAAAGTCAAATCATCTCTAGCTAATTTAGGCTGGTGGCTTTATTTGGTAAAATTCAAGCAGTTAAATTCTATAAAGCTACACACCAAGCTCGGTTTCTACTCCTTCAAATTCGTGAAGTAAAGACTTCATCTCTTCAAGTACACCTTCGTCGATTGCTCCAGATTCGCCATTGTTTATCTCGACTTTCGAGCTACTTGCCATCCTTACGACAACTCTTTTTCAGATTCGCAGAAACCAACGAAGCAATTAAATTTGCACAAGTCTAGTTTTATAAATAGCATTTACAATTATAGCTAATCAAATTTTCATTGGCTAACCGAAATTAGACAAGCATTGTCCCACGAAGTACCAGAAGAATGATAGGCAGAATGTTCTATCGCTGAAACATTTTTTAAGATCGAAAACAATTCTCAAAATCTTGACCAAATTTATTATTATTTTAAGCTCCATAACCTTTATACAAGTCACTTTCGTTATAGTGTAGTTGACATTATTGAAAGAATTTCGTATAGACTGGCTTTGTGTCTAACTTCGCTATATCGAGAGTTCAATATAACGAGTGACTTGTGTTTCATAAACTTAGGACATTTAAGGCTATACAAAATAAGTTAATGAAATCGGATTAAAATAAAATGTGGGTCTATTTAACCCTCTAAAGTCCATTTATACTTGTTTAATATAAATTCTACTCTAAAACTAACCTCTAACCTTAACCCCTAACCCTAAAAAATGTGCCCCAAAAAGTTTTATTTTTCAGCAGCCTGTCAATTTTTTTATCTCACATTTATTGTCCGGGTGGTTTTTTTTAGATATCTATAGAAATTTTATCACTATGTTTTTTACATATAAAATTTTTTGAAAAAATAAAATTAAAAACCCAGGTTACCGGGTCATTTTTTCAAACTTTATGTTATGAAAACCAAAAAATTAACTTTGTGTGTGGCCTAATAACACGTTTTTATTAAAACTTTGCATATGAATGACGAACCCTGCAAGCTTTCATCTTATTGGACCCAGCCGGGCCCCGGCCCTAGGGTACTGCAATGGACCAGTCAAGCAGTTTTCGGTCCGTAATTGATGAACCGGTTCATAACGGCCAAAAAATCAATCAAGTTTCTGATTCTGTAACTTGTTGATTTAACTTGTCGGTCAATGGCAATTTTTTCATTGGAGGGTTTCAGAATTAATATAGCATTTTTACTATGTTGAATTATAAATCCTTATAAATCGGAAAAGTAAAAAAGATTCTTTGATTTTAATTTTGAAACCCTCTAATTGTTCCAAACATCAAATGATTCAGGTTTAGCGTTATCTAGACCAGGTAGCTACAAGTCAAAATCTGAAATAAAAGTATCGCCGAAATATTATTATTATTATTAGGCCACGCACAAATAAAATTGGTTCTCATAACCCGGCCGGGTGAATTTTTTAAAAAAGTCAAATGTTATTTTATATTAATATATTGTTTTTAAGATTACTACACATATTTTTATATAAAGAGTTTTTAGTATTTAAAAAATTTATATAACATTTTTTAGATTATAACAATAACATCCGGGTGCCGGGTGCCCTTGGTTGGGTCACAAGAACCAATTCATATGCTCCGATTTTTGGAATTTATAAAAAAGCTTATTTTTTAAAACTTTAAAGCTAAATAATTTTTGATCTACTGGTCCATTTTAAATGATTTTACTACCAAACTGCTCATCTCTTTAAGACGATTCTAATGAGCTAAAAATCATAAAAATCCAATCACAGGATCATAAGAAAATGTGCTATCAAATAGGTGATGCACTTGAAATTGGTTTGATATAGATCAAACCAATTTCAGGTGCATCACCTATTTGACAGTGCATTTTCTCATAACCCTGTGATTGGATTTTATGATTTTAGGCTTGTTGGGATCATCTCAAAGAGATGAACATTTTGGTAGTACTAGGTTAACAGGAACTGTTATATGTCCGGAGCTGGATGTATGGTCACATGGAGATACAATTGGGTAGATCATGTAGCAGACAAAATTCAAGTCTGAGCTCTAGTACGTACGGTCACATGGCAATGCAATTGGGTAGATCATGTAGTACAAATCACACGAGCGAACAGACAGACATCTGAGCTCTAGTACGTACAGTCACATGGTTATGCAATTGGGTAATCATGTAGTACAAACAAATCACATGGGCGGACAGACAGACAAAATTTGGCTATTGATCAGAAAAGGAGAGCCTCCGCTACGCTCCGGACAAAAATCATTTAAAATGGACCAGTAGATCAAAAATTATAGCTTTAAAGTTTTAAAAAAATAAGCTTTTTTTATAAATTTCAAAAATCGGACCATATGTAATTTTACTTGCATTGCCTTATTATTATCTATAGTTTAATTCGTAATACGTGAGTAAGGGAAAGGTCTTGATTAGTGATCCGCAGGGTGCATATTATAATCAAAACAATTAATACCCATAATCTGGAGCCATTTTTTAATTTTCTCGATTTCTGCAAAGCTAACATCTTTTGTGTTTCTATAAAAATTATAAAGGCGATTTTTCTCTTCCTAAAAGTGGTGAATTTATCAAAATTGACCCAATGGGCCGTGAGATATTATCATTTTATCTTCACGATCATATGAAATTTCTTTACAGATCTGCAAAGAAATTTCATATGATCGTGAAGATAAAATGATAATATCCCACGGCCCATTGGGTCAATTTTGATGAATTCACCACTTTTAGGAAGAGAAAAATCGCCTTTATAATTTTCATAGAAACACAAAAGATGTTAGCTTTGCAGAAATCGAGAAAATTAAAAAATAGCTCCAGATTATGGGTATTAATTGTTTTGATTATAATATGCACCCCACCGATCACTAATCAAATCCTTTCCCTTACTCACGGATTACGAATTAAAATATTTGGAATCACGTATTGGAAGACCCTATTGTTGTAGTTATACAAATTTAGAAAACGTCTAAAGTGCAAAATTTACATTTTTGATACTATGCACTTACTTTTTTGATACACCTAAATGTACTCCAAAACTTTATTACTTTATTACTTTTTTGAGATACAGCGATTTTAAAAAAGGCATATAACTACAATGATTAAATCATCCAATGGAATTGTGATAAGATTACAAAAAAAAATTTTTTTTAATAATTTTTATATTGCGATATGCTTAGGGGGCATCCATATATACTCCTATATAGTAGCGCTTGACCCTCCTCTTGACTATATAAAAAAATTTTTAAAATCCGTATATTTATATATAAAATTTTACAAAAAACTTGAATATCTTGTGAAATGGTGATCCTATTGAGATGATTTAGGTACCATTAAATTCGTCTCAGTGAGCAAATCCATTGATACTAAAATTATATCATTTGGATCACTAGATCGCAAGATATTTACAAAAAACTATTGGTTATATAGTAATTTTATAAAAAAATATATGGCCAATAGTATTTGGCCAATAACTTTTGAACCAGTGATCCAAATGAAATGAAATTGGTACTATTTGACTTCTCTCATCGAGAAGAATCGAATGGTACCAAAATCATTAAATTTGGAATATTGGATCAATTTTTAGACAATTTTTTTTAAAAAAATTATATTATATTTTTTTGATCCCCTATTTAAGGAGAAAAATATTATCTTTTGTTTGACCCCTTTTGTATAATGTTATTTATGGATGCCCTCTTATTTGTAGCATCTTAGGGCAGTGTTATTAATCACCTGATTATTTTTTATCAGAGGCCTACCCCTATTTTTTAATATACATATAGTCAGGTTCTTATAAGGTAGCCTGCCCTATTTCCACAAACTTTTTTTTGCTACATACAAAACTTTTTAAAAAATAAATATCTTTTTATAAAATTATATATATATAATCTATAACTAATTTATTATTTAAATATATAAAAATTAAACCAACTATTTATGTATAATTTTTTTTTAGTTAATAAAAAAAATATCCTATAAATTTTGTAAAAATTTAAAGATGCGACCTATTTCCACAAATAGTAAAACAGATTTTGATCTATTGGCCCATTTTAAATGATTTAACTACCAAAATATTCATCTCAATAAGATGATTCCAATAAGCCTAAAATCATCAAAATCTAATCGCAGGATCCCAAGATAGTTCAACTTTTTATAATATTATTAGTATTATTTTAAAACTATAAAACACTATTAAAATCACTATTAAAATCACACAAAAGTTGAACAATCACAGGATCCTGTAATTGGATTTTAATGATTTTGAGCTTGTTAGAATCGTCTTATTGAGACGAACATTTTGGTAGTTAAATCACTCAAAATGGATAAGTAGATCAAAAGTTATTAGCAATTCTATAAAATTAGTTTATGTACTAAAATAACTAAATTGGGAACAAACCTATAAATAAACTTAAGATTCTATAATTAAATTTTAGCAATTATGGGCTTGTTTAAAATGTTTAACTAAGTTAATTATTTTAATAGTAAAATTATCCCAAATAAAGCTAGTGAATTAAAAGATATTTACTGTTCTTTACTGTTTGTGGAAATAGGGTAGTTTGTGGAAATAGGGCAGGTTACCTTATATAATTTCAATTTTTTTGACCCCCTCCTAGAAAATTACCTGATTTTTGTCACTCCTCTTAATATATGCACTAAATTACATGATAATGCAATATCTAATATACTTATTTGTAGTATCTTTAATATATGTGGGGGTAAGTCAGTAGAAAAGGGTCAAATCATTTTTAATAAAATTTCTTTAATTTTTAAATTAAAATATTTTGACAACTATTTAATCAAATTTGCTAAAAATTTTTTTATTTTAAACTTGAAATTATATTAGAATTAAAATAAAAAAAATTTAATTAAATTCATTAAGATAGTTGTTAAAATATTTAAGCGTCAAGAAAACTTTTACTTTGAAAAAATTTGTCCCTTTTCTACTAACTCATCTCCATATACTAAATTACATAATAATTAGCTCGATTTATATAAAATTCTATATTAAAATTAAACTGGCATTAGAATATACTAATTTAGTATTCACAGAACTAAACCAAAGATCCAGAACTGACCTGGTTCAAATTCGGAACTAGTATTTTTTTTAAAAAATTCAGTTCTGGATCTTTAAACTTGAACAGAAATCAAATAACATATACTGTGTATTTTGGGTCTTTTAGGTCAATTCCAAGTTTTTTTTTTGGTTTCGAGATTCTATTTGAACTTGAACTAATTCAATTTCTGCTAGTTTAATAATTTTAGCAAAAGATTCTAAGATTGCAAGTTAGACTATACTAATAAATAAGCTATATGACTATATTAGCGAATTATATATACATAACTTACATAAGATATTATGGCCCATAATATTACGAAAATTTTACAATTGGTACAGTATATTACATAATATATTACATTATATTACAGTAATATTATGGTTATTATTTCGAAATATTTCAAAATATACCAGTCACAGGATATGTCACAACAAAATTTTTTACATATAAAATTTATTAAAAAAACCTATAAAATTACTACCGTATTTGTCTAAAAATAAGCTACCCTTTTTGGCCAAAAAGTTAAACAAAAAATTGTAGATAGCTTATTTTTGGATTGTTAAATTTTTTAAAAAATTAAAAAACGTATTAATAAAAAGTTGTTCAAATGCTATGAAATTTTTACTATAGGTGTATTTTGTTACACTAAACAACTTTACTTAATCGACTTTTTTAAAAAGTTTTATATGTAGCAACTGTTAACGATTTTTTTAAAAATTTTTCTGAAAATCTGGGGATAGCTTTTTTTGAAGGTAGTTTATTTTTAGAAACCTACGATATAAGCTTTGAATCTTTAATGTTTTTCCCCTATATTAAACTTAAAATTAAATTTCTCGGGAATATAGAGAAAGAAAAAAAAAAATTGAACTTAAAAATCAAATTAAAATTCTGCCGTTTTTGCACAAAACAAAAACGTAACTTCGCCAAAAAGAAATATTTAACAATTTTAAGACAATGAATATGGGTAAAATCATGCCCTAAACAACCTTACTTAGGCGACTGAAGAAGGTTAACTTGTAAAAAAAATAAGTTACCTATGTACTAAAGTAAAATTTTTTGAGTTTTAAATATAAAACTCCTTTTTTTATCAAGATAACCTACTTTGTGTGCTTAAGCAAAGTTGTTCAGCATGCAGTTTTACTTTTTTTAAAGTTAAAACACATTTTTTTTTGGCTATTTACTAGGTAAAAAAAGGAGTTGAAGTTAGAAAAAAAATTTTTTTTAAAAAAATTTTTTAGAAAAAAATTTTTTTCCTAGTAAATAGCCAAAAAAACACGTTTTGACTTTAAATACAAGTAAAATTGCATGCTGAACAACTTTGCTTAAGCGTACAAAGTAGGTTATCTTAATAAAAAAAGGGGTTTTATATTTAAAACTCAAAAAATTTTACTTTAATACATAGGTAAACCATTTTTTTTACAAGGTAACCTCTTCAGTCACCTAAGTAAAATTGTCCAGGACATGATTTTACACATACTTATTTTCTTAAGATCATTAAATATTTGTTTTTGGTAAAGTTACATTTTCATTTTGTACAAAAATGGCGAAATTTTAATTTGATTTTTAAGCCCAATTTTTTCTTCTCTCTTTGTTCTATATTTCTGTACAAATTTAATTTTAAGTTAATATATAGGGAAAGAAATATCAAAGATTCAAAGTTTATAGTAATTGTTCGAAGCGTAGCAAAGGACTTTTAAGGTTTATGTATAGTAGGACCCTGAACAATCCATATAAGATTATATTTGAGCATCATAGTAAAAATTTTTTTGGTTAGCCGTTTTGGTTTGGTATATATAAGCTATATTTTATTTCATACATTAGATAGAACCTTTACCCATATTAACCTTTTTATGAAATACAACGTTCTTTAAAAAAAAAAAAAAAAAAAAAAAAAA
>QKWP01002615.1:17123-33650 GCA_003550325.1 Gigaspora rosea | reverse complement strand
TTTTTTTTTATATTTCGAATTGTTTCGAAATATTTTAGATCAGTAGATCTGTACCCTGGATCATACCAAGAATGCGTTTAACTATTATTTTTGAAATATTTCGAAATGTTTCGAATGTTTCGATGATCATAGTACAAGATCAGATTAGATCTTTGTTTATTTTTTTTGTTTATAATTTAGATCTTCTATCAATTTTACATTGTTTCTTCGTTTTCCTTTTGTTTTTTTTGGTTTCGTTTAGTTTCGTTTAGTTTTGTTTTGTTTTTTTTTATTTATATTTTTTTTTATTTTTTAATTTTTTTACTTTATTTTTACACTTTACCACTAGCACTTTGCAAGAATCCAATAACTTTCCAGCACTTTGCACAAGCCAACTCAGCCTTTCGACACTTTGCAAGAACACACAACACCTTTCTCTAGCAATTTCGAACGTTCAAGAATGCAAGTTTTCGCAAGTATTCGCAAGTTTTCGCAAGGTTTTGTTTTATTTATTTTTTCGTTTCATGTTTTTTGTTTTTGTTTTTATTTTTATTAATTTATTTTATTTTGGCACTTTGCAAATATCTTCGACGATTTCTGAATTGCAAAACACGAACTCGAAATGGAGATTTGGGGCTTGGTTTATTTTTTTTATTTAGTTTGCTTACATTTTTGTTTTTTGTTTGTTTTCTTTTTTTTTATTTCAGAACTTTGCAAGAAAAAACCGCTTAACTAATGAATATAATCGAATACAAGCAAATATAAGCGAAATATAAGTTTATTTTTTCATTTTTGTTTTTTTTTGTTATTTTTTTTGTTTGTTTTTTGTTTGTTTTTTTTACTTATTTTTTTAATTTTATTTTATTTTATTTATTTCTTACTTTTTTTGGAACTTTGCAAGAAAACGATCTAACTTTTTGGGACTTTGCAAGAAGTAGCGAATATAAGCAAATATAAGCAAATATAAACGAATATAAGCAAATATAAGTGAACATAAAGAATATAATAGTTTATTTTTTTTATTTTTTTTGGTTTCGTTTTTTTTTGAATTTATTTTTTTTTGTTATTTTTTTTATCATAATATATAATATATGTAATATTTAAAATATAATATATAATAAAAAATAAAATTTTACATTTTTAACAGATTTTACACTCTTCCCGCTGATCCTCTGTACACAAACGTTCCTGAAAAAATTTTAAAAAAACAGCAGAAAACACATAGATAGGCTTTAAGAAACACACAAAAAGTGATTAAAGAAAAAGAAAGGTTAGAAAAAACCACTTAGGGTTACTTAATATAAAAATACTCTGCCACGCCAAGAAGCTTGGAAAACACAAACTTTCTAAAGACTTTACGAGTCAGCCTAAAACCAAGAAAAACTAGGGAATTTGGCTAGACCCTGTACCACCGATCACTAGGTCCAAAACCAGAAGCAAACAAGTAAACAAACAAACACATATACTAATCAGGTCTAGAGCACCTACAGCAAAACAACAAGTCACGAACCGGTTACTATTATTACAAAGTAGTCACGTGTCGCTTGTAGGAATTAGAACATCGAAAACAGAAAGTTCGAATCAGGATCGACAGCATAATCAGAATCTACATAAGTAGAACATCATGGAATTTTTGAACAAATTTAAGGATCTTTTTAAAAGACCAGAAAGTGAAATAATTGAAATAACTATGAGGCAAGAAAAACTCGTCCTGGAAAGAGACAAACAAGTCG
The DNA here is from genome assembly GCA_003550325.1 of Gigaspora rosea. Classification (NCBI taxonomy): domain Eukaryota; kingdom Fungi; phylum Glomeromycota; class Glomeromycetes; order Diversisporales; family Gigasporaceae; genus Gigaspora; species Gigaspora rosea. The sequence goes on along the minus strand of QKWP01002615.1, from coordinate 31,938 downwards.
CTAACTTACTTGGCATTACATACCCAGGTACAGTTTATATTATTAGGCGGGCCTGCGAAATTATGGAATGGAAACAACTCAGAATTACGCAAGAAGAAAAACAACCGGTTGAGTTCAAAACAGAAAGCCTAGAAAAAAAAATAGAGATACCCGAATTCAAAAGTGCCATAAGTAAAAAAATTGCACTAACAATACAAGAAGAAGGTCATTCAGACTACGGCATAGAGAATTTGGAAAGACAAATTTCAAACATAATTGAAACATCGATAGAAGCGGAAAAGAGTGGAATTTATCAACTCAGTAAAAGAAATGAGACTGAGTCAATGCAAGATCGTGGAGAAAGGGTGCTAGCAGCGAACTCATGCGGAAAAGAAGTGAAGGCATTTATAAAAGATGATCAGAACACAAGCAAAGGCGATACTACACAAGATCATGATACAAGCGTGAATGAAAGCTTGCTGCCCAATGAACAGACAGAGACGATACAAGAGTACACTTTATGGGACATTCCATCATACTACACTACAAAAGAAGTTACTGGTGTGTTGAGAAAGTACGGAAAGATAAAAGTGAAAGGGTGGAATATTAAAGCAAAAAACAAGACGGTAATAGTCTCAATCCAGTTTCACAGCAAGGAAGAAAGAAAACGGCTCGAAAACATGTGGGTGATCCCTACATCTAATGGAAAAGTGTCAAGAATAACAAAAGGAGAAAATCGTCTCGAAATTTTAACAGAAAGAGCCAAATTTAAAGCCACACTTAAAAATTTGCCATATCATGCACAGGAAGTACTCCTACTCCGTCAACTCAAGAGACTTGGAGGTATGGCAGTGCATATTCCAATCAATAGTAATGGTAACCCAAAGAGTTCGGCAACGGTATACTTCAAATCAGCTGAGGAGAAAGTTAAAGCTACAAAGTGTGGTATCAGCTACTATAATACAAAGCTGTTATGGAAATCAGAAAGCAACTCAAGTAGCAATAATCCAGAAGAGAATTTTACAGGTGAAAACAGTAGCAGTCCCAAAGTTGAAGAAAGGAACTTCAAAGGAAAGCAGATGACTAAACGTCCGAATGGTAACGATAGAAAGAGAGGGGAAAGTAAAACAAGAGGACGAGAACAGAAAAGAGAAATTCACAAGGAACCTAATACGATGAAAGCAGAAAAGCTAGTAGTTGCGAACCTTGACCAAACAAGTCTCCTTGAAGAAATACTAAAAAGGCTTTTAGCAATAGAGGAAAGAAATTTTAGAAAAGAGGCCCCCAATCGCTCCTGAGAGGTGCCATAGGCGTCTCTACGAACACAGAAGTGCTACAGTATATAAGTAGCACAGAAGAAGGTGATGTGGAGAAAGGGAGGCAGTTTGAAGTTTTGAGTGTTGGGACACATAATATTAATGGAATCAAGACAAATAGGGGAAAAATGGACTTTGTAATAGAATACATGGAGGAAACAAAGATAGATATACTAGGTTTGGTAGAAACAAATGTATCAGAAAAGGAAGGAAAGATGATGCTTAGAAAGGTTCAAGGTTATCACGGGTTTTGGTCATCTGCAGACGAGGACAAAGTGAAAGGGTCCGGAGTAGGTATAATTATAAATAGCAAGTGGGAAAACCACGTCGCAAAGGTGGAAAAGATCAGTCCGTATATCCTGTCAGTTACAATGTTTTTTAAGCGAGTTAGTATTGAAGTCATAACGATATATCAAGCACCGAACGATCACGAATTGGAAGAAAAGATCGTTAAGTACTTAAAAGGAAAGCTCTCTGAAAACAAAGGAAAGCATACGAACCACCAAATAATTATTGGAGATTTTAATCAAACAGCAGAGAATGTGCTTGACAAAAAAGGAAAAGGAAAGGAGATGCCACAGAAGAAATCTAAACTATTGGATATTCTAGTATCGCACAATTTCAAAGACACTTTTAGGGAACTAAACCCAGAAAGTGTGAGCTACACTTGGAAAAGAAACGAGCAAGCATCTCGAATTGACTATATATAAACAAGTAGTTCATGTAGTGATCAAGTTATGGATAGCAAAATAAAAGACATGACTTGTGTAACAGGAAGTGACCACGATCTAGTCTTGGCAAGGCTAGCAACTGACTTAGAGGAAAAAAGAAGACTAGGACGACAGCTTCAAAAGCGGAAAAAAGAAAAAAGGTTGCAGCTAGACCTAGAAATAGTAGGGGAAGAAGATTGGGAAAAATTCTGAGCCGGGTTAGACAAAGACCTACGGGAACAAGACGTAAACAAGAACATAAATAGAGAAAACCCGGACAAACTATGGGAGGTAATCGAAAAATCGCTAGTTCAGGCAGTAAAGAAATACTTGCCAAGGAAAAAAAAGCGACCCTCAGTTGAGTCATGCAGTCTAGAAACTAGGGATAAAGAAGAGAAAGATATTAGAAAAGACATTAAAATATTAGGCAAAATACAACGAAAGTTAAGAAAACAAGAAAAAGGAGAAACGAAAAGCCTAACAACTGAGCAAAAGCAGATATGCATAGAAATAATAGAAAGAAGAGAGCTTGGCAAGCACGAGCACATACAAGTTGAGGACCTCCTGAGGGAAGAAAGGATTGTAGGGTTTTGGAAAACACTAATTGCGCACTTGAACCTCTTACTGAAACAAAAAGAGGAAAAAAGAATAAGAGGTTTCATCGAAACTCGTCATGACATGATCGTTAAAGACCAAAAGAAGATGTTGACGAGCTTGCTAGACAAACCTTATAGAAAGATCAAGCTTAACAAGGTTATAGTTCGGGATAAGGACGACGAACCGCGGCTAATAAACAACCCAGAAGAAGTGTTGGAGGCAGTACATGTGCACTTCAGTGGCCAGTATATAGAAAGAAAACACAAGGCGGATGATATGCCAGAAAGCTGGAAGTCAGTTTACAAGGCACGTGAAAATGTCAAGGCTGAATGGTATAATGAAATAGAAAAAAGTGTCACAATAGAAGAGTGGGATGAAGCCGTAAGAAATACAAAAAATAATTCAGCTCCAGGACAATCTGGGATCACGTACCCTCTATTAAAACGAGTGGGAAAAAAAGCCAAAGAGCTATTGGCAGAACTAGCATCAGTATGCTTAAGAAAGGGGCTAATACCAAGAAAATGGAAGCTGGAGTTGCTATATCCGATTCCAAAACATGAAGACTGGAATTACAATCTAAATAACGTAAGGCCAATAGCTCTTATTGAGGTCGTAAGAAAATGTACAGTAAGAATTCTAACAATCAGACTGTGCAAAATATTAAAAGAAAGAGACATTTTGCGTGGCTACAACTTTGCTGGATTGCCAGGAGGTGGCACAGCTGCGCCAATTCACATAATTAACAACATAGTTGAAGATGCGAAAGAACATGGAAGAGAGTTATGGATGGCTTTCCAGGACATGAAGAAGGCATTCGACTCTGTCAGTTTAAAAATGTTAAGACTAGCTATGTGTAGAATTAAAATCCCAGAGTGCATAGTTTCCTTCATAATAGAGCTATTTGATAAACGGGAAATAGAAGTAATTACAGGAGTAGGGAATACGGCGAAATTCCAAGCTATGGACGGTATAGACCAAGGGGAGGTGATTTCCCCCTTGGTCTGGCAAATATTTTACGACCCGCTCTTGACAGTAATACAAAATAGAGAAGACCTAGGGTGCGAAATTCAAGTGGATTGGCCTACAGATATTTGCGAGCTAAAACTTAGCACAATAAAGTGGAGGCAGGCGACCTTGGCATATGCCGACGATACGGTGTGGTTGGCAAAGTCCAAGGATGAAATGATGAAGATTATTAAAATATCTGAAGAATTCTTCGAAATCAACGACATAAAAATAAATGGTAACAAGTCCGAACTTATTGTTATCAACTCAAGCATCAAAAAGGCCAATTCACAAGAAAAGGACGAGATACAAATGGGAGGTGCCACTGTCCAAGCAAAAGAAAAAGAAAGAGCTGTCCGGTACCTAGGAATCTGGCTATCAGAGCGGAAGGGAAAAGAATGCTGTTCCGAGATTGTCAAAAGAGAAGTCCAGCAAGTTATAAAGGCGATTAGGAAAAAGAGAATGACGCTCGGTCAACTAGTTTATATAAACAATAGGGTGCTGATACCAAGGTTAGAATACCGCCTGCAATGCCGCTTACTGTCCGGAAATATGCGCGCAAGACTACATCGCCCGATGTTAATGATGATCAAAAACAAGGCGAACTTAGCAAAGACTCTAGCAACGGCAGTTGTAACACACAAAAATCTAATAGGTGCTAAAACCCTATAGCAGAACCAGATTGCGCACCACTTTACAGAGCTAGCAATAAGGCTCAACGATGATGGCGCAGTGGGACACACCACTTGGATCAGAGTAATGCAAAGTCAACTACGTTGTAAATGCACAAAAAACATATTAGAAGTAAACAGTGCAAGACTGGAAAATCACTGTATTAAGAACTATCTGTCATACAATATAGTCAAGCTGGCTAAAAGATTCGGACTATAAATTAGGAACATCACAAAGGCAAACGTGCTAAATTTTGCCACAAGCGATCTAGAGCTGGCAGGATTGCTGGATAAATGTGGCCTAACAAGTTTCTGTAATGAGAAAAAGCTGCACCTATATACGGTAGGGCAGCTATTAAATCCAAGCGGAACCAAGATGCCCACCTGGCAGCAAGTCAAGAAAATAAGAGGACAAAAGTATAGTGAAAAAAAGGCAATCTGGTTTGTAAAACTGGAGCAGGAGCTGCTAATAGAAAGTACAGAAACTAGAAGAATCAAGAAAAAGTTTAAAGCGGCAGAAACAAATAACATGGTGTGTAAGACCAATCTAAAAGAAATCTCAAGCGACAAAAGAAGAAAAGAGTGGATTGTTTTTGGCATGAAAAATCAACAGAAAGAATATGAAATTGTGAGAATCCTCAAAAAGAAGACAAACCAAAAACTTCTCCTTCAGCATTGGGTAAGCGAAGAAGGCTCCAGGGAAACGTCACGCTTAATTAGAAAGTGCCAAGGCTGCGAACTTGCAGAGGATGGAGAAAAGGGGGAGTGCATCTTTTTTAAAGCGTTTAGGAGCAACAAAAGAGTGATTGACAAAAGACTCATATAGAGAAATAAAGAAGGTAAAGAAGAACGATAGTGACTGGGAGCATTTAGTTCCATTCGCAACAATGAGCATAGAAAGAAACGAAGAAGTAGAAGAACAACCACCTTCAATAGTGATAGTGAAGCCAGCTGAAGAAGAGTTTATAGAAGGCCAAATTGAGGGGACAGAAGCACAGAAAAGGCTAAAAGAAATAGGGTTTAAGATCAGAGATGGAAGCCGATTTGAGGTATACTCAGATGGATCACTGAATTGCAAAGGTGTAGGAATAGGAAAAACAGAGTTAGGAATTGGCTGGGTTATTAGTAGAATAGATAGTAGAGTAGAAAATATAGAATTTAGTAGTAAGTTTAGTGACTGGCCTGCTTCAACGAGAGCAGAATTAGGTGCGATTTGGACAGCCTTATTAGTTATGCTACAGAAGGTAAAAGTACACATTTACACCGATAGCGCAGACGCAATTAGCGCTGTTAAGAAAGGGAAAAAAATCATAAGAACGCAGGAGGATCTGAAGTTCAAGAACAGGAGCGTTTTGTGAGCAATCATAAAGTGTTGGAACAAGAAAAAACTAAAGCTACATATGCACAAGATAAAAAGTCATAGCGGTAATGAACTAAACGAGGCGGCAGACAGGCTGGCCAAGAAAGGGGCAAAGGGCCAGCATACTTTCAAAGGAAAGCCAGATCACACAAAGACATTATCTGCCTACCCTTACTGTGAAAACAACATCATCGATCAACCCTTGAGAAACTTCGTCAACACTATGATGATTGCACATTACGATGCAGAATGGGCAGCGCTTAGCTCCATAGGGGAGTTAATAGAAAAGGATACAGGCGATGATAGTAGCAGGAGTAGGTGGAGAGCATTATGGGATAATATATGCAGAAATAAAGGGTCAAGATGCACAAGCAAAAAAAGAAGTAGAGCCTGGGTTTTCCAAATCAAATGTGTTGTTCAACAGCTCCCAACAAAGGTCACCCTCTACAAAAGAAAACCCGAGATATACGAAATCAGTACATGCATCAGCTGCCTAAGAAAAGAAGAGACACAAGACCATCTAGCATCCTGCGAAGTATACGAAATTTTGTGGAAAAGAACAAGACGAGAAGTCTGTAGTATGGTAATGTCAAAGTTGAAAAAAAAGGAAGACCTTAAAACAGTGGACGAAACAACATGGGAAGAAGTCCTGTTTGGAAGCACCGATGAAAAAAAAGAAACGAGGCAAGCCACGTTAATTAGAGGGTATATCCCAAAAGAAGTTGATGAGAGAATCAAACAATTTATTTGTGAAAAGCCAAAAAAGAAAAAACAAATTCTCTGCCTGTTAATACACTGCTTCTGGAAAGTATTTTATAAACGAATTTGGTGCTTTAGATGCGAAGTTTTCAACGAATGGGAAAAGGCAAACGGAATCTCGTTAAGACAAAAGAAGGGAAAGCAAGACGAGAAAAGTAGGAAACCAGAAAAAAGGAAAAGCAGGGAAATACGTATAGAAGAAGATAAAGAGAATGGTCAGTTAGATAAAGGAGTGAACGATGAGAAAGAAAAAGAGAAGGAAAAGAAAAGAAAGATCTTAGGTGTTGTACAAGAAACAATAAGAAACTATATTTCTGGCTTCAGTAAACCGGCTTGGTCGTCTCTCGTCAAACCGGTATACAAGAAGGATAAAAATATTAATAGCTAATCGGTTCTGACAAGGCTAACAGCCTCCGCCTGTGGACGTTTAAATAACTCCCAGTAAGTTGAGGGCTTTAAAAAGAGGGAAACGGCTGTCATGGCAGGTTGCACCTGGGCTTCGTTGAAGTCGAGTGAGTCTTTATTAGATATAGAAAAGTTTAAAGTATATAGTAATATAGAAGTAAACTTAGTGCATGTATATGTAATTCTAATTAATAAAGGCAGGGCCGCTAGTTAAAAAAAAAAAAANAACTTAGTGCATGTATATGTAATTCTAATTAATAAAGGCAGGGCCGCTAGTTAAAAAAAAAAAAAATAAAAAAATAAAATTTTATATTAAATAGCGAAAACTTGCGAATATTGTATATTTAATAATTTAAAATATTATATAATAATAATAATAAATAAAAAAAATTTATAATTAAATTGCGAAAACATGCGAAAACTTGCGAAAACCTGTAAAATGCTCAAAAAGTATGATTATGTGAATATAATAATTATTAATTGATATCACTATCGATAGTAATCGATTAACCGGATATATATCGATTACTATTACAATCGATAGTAATCGATAGGGGTGTTGATCATCGATATATATCTTACCGGTTAGTAATCGATATATATCTATATATAAAATTTGCCGATGTAGCCTCTAATGTAATCCTAAATTTTTACCTCACGCTTAACAAAATCAGATTTTGTATTACCTGCGCAAGAATCCAAATACAAGTAAAAAGAAGAAAAAAGCGAAAATATGCAAAACTAATGTTTAAATCGACTTCGGTGCACTAATTAAAAATGATGGGAATGGAAATTTACATATAATAACCATCATCTAACTCCATAATATTTAACGTTAAGGTCCTAACCCTAAATTTTTATTTCACGCACTTAGTTTATTTGCAAAATCAGATTTTGCCAAGAATCCGAACATGTGTAAAAGAAGAAAAAAGCGAAAATATGCAAAAGCTAATGTTTAAATCGACTTCCGTGCACTATTATTTTTTTTTTTTTTGTGTTAAAGTTCCCGCTTTGGGTGAAAGTTTATTTAATCAAGCCTGTAGATCAAAGGCGCCTCTTTGGGCGCACCCACAATTGAGTTACATTGAATGAGAGTACAACTAGTCACACGTACAACTTTTGGTTGTCTAATTTAAGTAGTCTGCCCGAAGGTTCTACACTAGTTGCCATACCTACAACCCAACTAGGGGATTGCCTATTTAAACCCTCTGGTCCAACGCTTCGTATGTCAATCCTACTTGTGATTACCGGTACAGCCCTCTGATACATTAGTCAGTCGAAGACAGTCCCGGATGCTACCTACATCCCCTTAGGACTAATTTATCCTCGCGGGTAAACTTGGTAGAGCAGTCCCTGTCCCACACAGGTATTACCTACACTTCGGTAACTTATGCACTCACCGAGGCAAGCAACTTGCAGTCAGGGGGTACCTAACCGCTACCATTACCTACTTCTGCCCTTGTAAGGTTCACACCGACCCCGGTACCCACCATTACTTTCCTACCGGTCCATCACCGGGTGCCCCAAACTTCCAAACCAGTTGGCCCGGAAGGGTTGATCTACCTAGCATTAGGTGCTACTATAGTTTTTCTTCCCTGGTACCTAATTCCAGAACATAGGTCCTTTTCCTCCGGTATGACTCCGGCGGCCAGGTTGGTGGACCCTCTCCTCCGAAGGTCATATCGTCCAGTTCTCCAGCTCCGGTTTCCGATATTCCGGTTCTGGTAGCACCATCGAAGATCGTTGCTACCTCCTTACTCGGGACTTTCCAAATGGGTTTTCATTTCCCCGGTTTCTTGGATTTGTCTGTGTCACCGGACACAACTTCGCCCGAAAGCTCCCATTCGAGATAGTATCCAAGGACTACAGGTAATGTACCCAACCGATCGACAGGAAACGGTTACCGTAACACAGGTCTATTTTTCCAAAGCGTCGCTAGTAGGATTTGAACCCTAGACCTGCCACTTGGGGGTGACAACTTACCAACTTCCCTAAGTCGCCACACCCTTATATGCACTATTTAAAAATGACGGGAACTAAATTTTTATCTTGCACTTTACAAAATCAGATTTTGTATTACCCGCAAGAATCCAAACACACGCAAAAGAAGTAAAAAACAAAAATATACAAAAGCTAATGTTTAAATCGATTTCAGTACACTAATTAAAAATGACAGAAATGAAATTTTACTTATAATAAGTATTCTAACTCCATAGCCTCTAACATTAAGGCCCTAACCCTAAATTTTTATCTCACGCTTTACAAAATCGGATTTTGATTACCTGTGCAAAAATCCAAATACACGTGAAAAGAAGATAAAAGCAAAACTAATGTTTAAATCGACTTAGGTGCATCATTCTAACCCCATAGCCTCTAACGTTAAGGCCCTAAATTTTTATCACTTGCATTTAGTTTATTTACAACATCGGATTTTGCATTACCTGCGCAAGAATCCAAACAAGAGTAAAAGAAGAAAAAAGCGAAAATATACAAAAACTAATGACAAGAATGGAATTTACATATAATAAACTTCATTCTAACCCCATAGCCTCTAGTGTTAAGGCCCTTACCCTAAATTTTTATCCTATTCAAGCTTATTCATCAAAAGTAACATTCTTAGATAAATTTAAACCTCTTTTTTTATTAAAGATTCTTTATTATTTTTTAATGCTTATAATAATTATAGTAAACAAATCTTTATTAATAAAAAAAAATACATATGGTTGAAACGAAATTAACCGGTTTATCCCAACCGATAGATAACCATCAAGAATTTCGTCAGTGCCTTAACCTTCATAACTACAACAAGATGTGTTTGCCAATCACATAATTTTCAAAATGAATCTTTGGTAAAACCATCTCTAGTTCCACGAAGAAATAATTTCCTTGAAGCAAACTACAAGGTAATAAATGCATAACGTTGCGGAAACTACAAAAATTCATTAAGTTTTTAAATAAAAAAACAAAAATTGAAAAATCATAAATTGCTTTATTCCTTTATTGATCTATGATTTTTCTTTTTCTTATTTCAATTTTTTTTATTTTTTGACCTATTTTGCTATACTTACATAACTAGTATATAAGCCCAGAAATCTAAAAAAATCTTAAAAACCACAGCTATATTTAAAGTCAATTTTGACGCACTAGAGGCATCACAAGAAACTTTGGAATAACCCACCAACGAACTTACAGAAGAAACCCACTGAAAGACAACAACCAAACCTATCGAAAAGAGTCCACCGAAGAAAACCAAATATTTGCCAGAAAAAATACAAACTTACTAAGAATCAAAGAGTAATACGACGAAAGAACGCACCGAAAAAAAATGACGAATTAGTAAACTTAAAAAAAAAACAAAAAAAAAACCCCAGACATCAAAATACAAAAGGCTTAAATAAAAATAAAAACGGTACCCAAATTGCACAACTTCGTAACCTCTAATCCAAGGCTTCAACTACGGCTCCAACGATGACTCCCAAGGCTTCAACAACGGCTCCGACGATGACTCCCAAGGCTTCAACAATGGCTCCAACGACGACTTCAACGACGACTTCAACGACGACTAATAAAGAGAAGAAAAAAAAAAACTAATTATTAATAAATCAAAATAAAAAAAAAACACAAGTGCAAAAAAAAAAACAAATGATTATAAAAAGGATAATAATTGTTTATATATGATCACTGATCTAAAAAATAATTGGTCGATCATATAAGGGTCACCATGGCGACGGGTCGCTATTTCCTTTTTGCCTTTTTTTTTTATAAATATTAATATTTTTTTTGGTGATTTTCTTTTAGAACTTAATAGCATGATTTAGAACGAACAAACATAGTATAATAGAATGGCATAATAGTTAGTATGAAACATAGCACAATAGTTAATATAGGATGTAGCTAATAGTTTTTTTTTTTATAAGTATTAATGCTTTTATTTTTATTTTTTTGGTGATTTTCTTTTAGGAACTTAATAGCACGATTTAGAACAAATGATCTTAGTATAATAGAACGGCATGATAGTTAGTATAAAATGCAGTACAATAGTTAATATGGAATGTAGCTAATAGTATTTTTTTTTTTTTAAGTATTAATGTTTTTATTTTTTTTGGTGATTTTCTTTTAGAAACTTAATAGCACGATTTAGAATAAACGAATGTAATATGATAATAGAATATAACGTAGCACAATATTAGAACAGACATAGCATGAGTTAGTATGGAATATAGTACAATAGTTAATATGGGACGTATTTTTTTTAATTTTTTAATTTTTTTAAGTATTATAGTTATTTTTTTTAATAATTTGTAGTTTTTTTTTGATTTTTTTTTTGTATTTTTTTGGTTATAAAAAGAGCTTATGTAATCGATTTTTAAATGGATAATCATAGTAATTTTTGAGGTGCTTAAAAATATTCTAAATAAATAATAATTTAAAAAAAATAAAATAAATATTCAAAAAATTTTATAATTATATTTTATTTAATTTAATATTTTGTGCTCTGGACTTACACTGGTTCCTAGTTTCTAGTTTTATATGTTTTTTTATAAATTTATATAACTAAACCTCAGTTATAAATAGTATGACAAGGGAGTGTGGCGGTATAGTTTAGTTGGATTTGTTGACATCTCCAAGTAGTTGTAACAAAGGTACAGAGTTTGAATCCTACTGAAGACGATTTCGAATAATTTATCTGTGCTATAGTAACCTGAATATTGAGCTCAGATTTTCAAATTTGTTTCCTAGATTATACCAACTCGTATTGGGAGCTCTGGCACTGTGTTATACACAGAATTGGGCATATAGATTCTGGAGAGCGCAGAGAGGACAAAAGGAAACTATACTTGGCAAGACCTGAGTAAAGAGGTAACTGAACTTTCGATGGTATTGAAACAGGAATCAGACAAAACTAACTAGTAGCAGACTGACCAGAAATGGACTTACGACAAAAGGGTTTATAGTGGGCCCTACCAACCAGACCACTGGAATCGCACCAGAGAAAAAGGATATGTGTTTCAGAATCATGTACAGGAAGAGGGAGTTCCTGGGTTTGCCAGGGCAGACCAACCCTTCCAGGTTCTCAGATTGGAAGTAAGACTGCAACCGAGAGAAAGAAAGCTTCCAGGTGAAAGAAACCAAAAGAAGAATAGGGTGGTACTGGAATTAGGTGAACTTTACAAGGGTAGAAGTAGGTAGTGATAGTGGTTGCAGGTAATTTCTGACTTCAAGTTGTTTACTTCGATGAATACATACACTATTGAAGTATAGATGATATCTGTATAAGATAGAAAAATACTCTACCAAGTTTTCTACTAAGGATAAACTAGTCCTGAGAGTGCAGTTAGTATCTGGAACAGTGTTCCGGTGATACAAGATGGACTGGCAGAAGGCAAAAGATCAGAAAGTTTAAATAGGCAATGCTAATATATGGATTATAGATATGGCAGCTAGTGTAAAACCTTCAGGTGGCTACTTAAATAGACAACCAAAGTTGCAGATAGGGATGGTATAGTGTATACTTTAGCAGAGTATTCTTTAACACCACATCACACTGAAGTATGAATCAGAGCATACTCCAAAGTGTAATCCAGAGTATAACCTAGAGTATAACCCAGAGTACTATGTGCTAAACATTATGTAATACTTTGGAGTTTATAGTAGCGTATTTTCCCAAAAACATGCTACCTTATTTTGAAAAAATATGGTAAAAAAATATATATAATAATACTCCAAAGTATAATTCATTTTGTATTAGTAGTATTACTCCAGAGCAATTACTCTTATTAATAATATCTTAGTAATCCGAGGTGGTATCATGTCTAGACCATACTGGCATAGAGTGGGTTATACTCCACAGTTACTCTAGAGTACTTTACTTCATTAACATCCCTAGTTGCAGATGAGGCTAGTTGTACTTTCATCAATGTACAAATGTCGAATTTTCCTTTATGTAGGGTGCCAAGGTCTAAAATATCTTGAATAAAAGCCAATCCCCAAAGTGAGCACTTTGACACTAAAAAAAAAAAATAAATAAATAGTATAACAAGTCAGTTGACTGATACCAAATAAAAAAATGCAAAAATTACCGGTTCCTCCCTACAGAGGTCACGTACTCATGCAAATTAATAAACTAATATATGCAGAATGTAATATTTTAATATTTTTGCATTGTTTTGCAATATTTTGCAAATTTTGTGATCTTTTCATATTGTTTTACAATATTTGGCAAATTTTCGCAAATTTTTAAAATTTTTTAAAAATAAATAAACGATATCTGATATACATATTCACATAATCATACTTTTTTACAGGTTTTCATATTATTTTGCAAGGTTTTGCAATTTAATATAAAATTTTATATTTTTTATTTATTATTATTATATATTATATTTTATATTTATTTTTTTTTATTTTTTTTTTTTATATATTGCAATGTCGCATGCAAGCAGATTTTATTAGGTTTTTTAGATAATACATTCTTGGTTAATAAGAGTACATATAGCCACACGTGCAACTTTTGGTTGTCTATTTTAAGTAGTCTGCCCGAAGGTTCTACACTATATGCTGTACCTGTAACCTAACCAGAAGATTACCCATTTAAACTCTCTGGTGTCCCCTGTCCTGTATCACCTACCACAATCACGCCTACACATAACCTTGTGCTGCTTCAATTGAAGACCACCCAGGTCGACATTTGCCATACTACCTGCACCCTAATTCTATAGGTAATCTAGTAGCATTCCAACTGCCAGATTACTTTAGGGAGGATGTAGTACATACTCCCTAATCTTTCTATGTCCCACACATTTCTAAATTAGGTATTGAATACCTTCGCAATGGCCGAGGCCACCACTAGCAGTCAGGGCTAACCATTAAACAGCACAGTATCCTTGCCCTTGCAAGGTTCATTCCAATCCCGATACCTACATCACTAGTCCTATAACTGATTCCTCCCAAACTACCAAACCAGTTAGCTCAGATGGGTTGTTGTACCTTAGCTTTAGATGTCTTTTTTGGTTAACTTCTCTTGGTTCCTAATTCTGTAGCATAGAACCTTTTCCTCTGGTTTTCCGGCAGCCAGGTTGGTGCCCCACTTGCCCGGAGTATTCGTCTAGTTCTTCGGTCTCAAATTCCGGATCCGCAGTATCGTTGAAGATCTTCATTACCTCCTTACTCAGGTCTTGCCAAACGGGTTTCAAATATTCTGGTTCCTTGGATTTGTCTGTATCACAGAACACAACTTCGCCCGAAAGCTCTCATTCAAGATGGTAACCAAGAACTACAGATAATGTACCCAACCGATCGTTGAATAAATATTACCGGTACACAGGCCTATTTTTCTAAATCGTCTCCAGTGGGATTTGAACTCTAAACCTGCCGCTTGGGGGATAACAACTTAACAACTTCCCTAAGTCACCACACCTTATTTTACATTTATTAAATTTATATTTTTAAGAGATAATTTATATATTACATATATAACGTTGTCGCCCCTGTAATGTTAATCAAAACAACCAAAATAAACTGAATAATTTCGTATAGTTAGGATTAGGATTAGGTAGGATTAGGGTATGGGCAAAGAGGGTGGTATATAGTAAAATTTTGCGAGGAATTTTTTTTGTTAGAGCACAAAAGATAGTTTCATATGCAAAATTTTGGTTTATAGGCGATTTTCGTTAAAACGAACGTTTGTTTTGAACTTTCTTCTTGTACTACATTATACCTGATCTTGAATTTTTATTGGTCGATCATGTGAGGGCGACGCATCGCGGGCAATAAATAAATATACTCTATTTTTAATTAATATTACATACTTTATTATATTACATTATTATATAGTAATATTGTTACACTTATTTTCGCTCACCCCACAACTCAGGAAGAAATTCGGACAATAGAAATCTGTCCAATTTCCATTGTCTGAATATTCAATTAAAAGCAATAGACACAGGATTGGACCAGGGTTGAATTCGAACAATCTGATTAATAAATTTTTAAGTATTGTAAAAAAAAAAAAAA
>QKWP01002615.1:0-15735 GCA_003550325.1 Gigaspora rosea | reverse complement strand
AATTCACCACTTTTAGGAAGAGAAAAATCGCCTTTATAATTTTCATAGAAACACAAAAGATGTTAGCTTTGCAGAAATCGAGAAAATTAAAAAATGGCTCCAGATTATGGGTATTAATTGTTTTGATTATAATATGCACCCCACCGATCACTAATCAAATCCTTTCCCTTACTCATGGATTATGAATTAATAAATTATAGAACTTTTATAGTAACACAAATCTATTTTGATCACAGGTTCCTGTAATTGGATTTTACCAATTTTGGACTCGCTAGAATCCTTTCATTGAGAGAATCATTTTGGTAGCTGAATTATCAAATTTGGTCTAGTAAATCAAAAGTTATTAATTATTAAATATTATTAATAAATCTATAATTTTGGTCAAAAATAATTTTGCAACTTTGGCCGAAATTATAAAATTTTGGCCGGAATTACACCTGGTACTTCAGCTGACCCACCCACCCAGAATTTAGCTGATTTCTGGAAGCTCCCTTAGTATAATTTGTTTTTTATAATAAATCCTAATTCATAACATGAGATTTTATACTATTGTGTCAATAAAATAATTGCATTACTTTTTTACTTTAATTAACACATTTATAACTTTATTAATACTCAAATTATTAGCCATATAAAAAATAATAAAATATATTAAAATTCTCAAATGATTTGTTGCACAAAATTATAGGCACAATAGATTTATATTGTACGAGTATATCTTCAAACATATGTACTAACACTAGGAGATTTTAAAAATTAGTATTTAAACATATTGAACATTGGAAAACTGTCCAAATTGTCCTATACAAAAGCAATAGACATTGTCCTATGCCAACTAAAGCTACGCCTTATAGGACATTAGACATTGCATAGGACAAATTGGAAATGTTCAATGTCTAGTAAAAATTCGCCAGATATAAAGCTTGTTCAACCCTGCCACAATTAGCTATTATCATTGTTTCTTTGTTTTCTATTTTCTTTGCTTTAACTACTTCTTTTGTTTTGGCTATAGCTTTCATTTTGCTCTCTTTTTCTAAATACAAGTCACTCTCGTTATAGTAAAGTCCTCAGACTGTAAAATTTCTTCACTATATTGAGAGATTCACTATATCGAAAGCCTTTATTATAGTAATAATAATTCTGTTCTAAAAAATTTTTCACTATAGCCAATCTTCACTATATCCAGAGTTCACTATAATGAGAGTGACTTGTACTTCAAAGTGAAAAAAAATAAAAAAACATTTTTCAGAAGTGTTGGTATTCTTTGCAAATTGCTGAGAAAAGTCGCAAAGTGTCGAAGAAGTCAGGAATAAATAAACTAAATTAAAAATTAAAAAAATAAGTAAAAAAAAACCAAAAAAACAAAAAGTGTAAGCAAACTAATAAAAAAAAAAACGAAACCCCAAATTCTCATTTCTCTGAAGTAAGAGTTTGTTTTGTAAATTCAGAGATTGTGAAAGCTAGGTTAATGTTCTTGCAAAATATCAAAAAAGTCACTAAGTGCTGAAAAAGTCTGGGTTGGTTTTTTTGCAAAATGCCAAGAAGTAAAGGTTCTGTTCTTGCAAAGTGCCAAAATAAAATAAATTAATAAAAAAAATTTTAAAATAAAACAAAAAAAAACAAAAACAAAAAACACAAAACAAAAAAATAAATGACATGAAAACTTGCAAAAACTTGCAAAAACTTGTGAAAACTTGACTTAACTAAATCATTTCTCTAAAGAAGCATTCTTGGTGTTCTTGAATGTGTTGGAAGTCTGAGTAGGCATGCACAAGGTTTCGAAAAGTTGTTTGTTTTCTTGCAAAGATTCTTGTAAAGTGCTAAAATAAAAATAAATTAAAAAAAATTAAAAAATAAATAAATAAAAAAAAAATTTGAAAAACAAATGAAAACAAAAAAAAACGAAATGAAAGCAAAAAATAAAACAAAAATAAAAAACAAAATAAAAACAAAAAGTGAAAAAAAAACAAAATAGAAGATCTAATTATAAACAAAAAATCTTGTAGTACAAAATTTGAACACCATTGAACTATTTCGAACTATTTCAAAAAATCAGTCTAATGTGTGATCTAGATTACAGATCTACTGATCCAGCTTGGTTTCCTAGTTCTAAAATATTTTGAAAGGGTTCAAAATAATTCGTAATATATTTCAATATATTTCAAAAATATTTTGAAAATTTGATACTTCGAAATATTTCGAAATATATTACGTAATATTTTGCTTATATTACAGTTCATAAGACCTTATATAAGGTTACGCTTTTATAAATTTGCTGATATAGTTAATTCGAACTTTATAATACTAGATAAATGCATAGCATTGTTTGTTTGGAGCTAAATATTTATATAAAGAAAATAATTAAAAAAGTTTGCTATTTCTTACTATATAGTATATATAATAATAATTTTTAATTTACAAGTCCATTTTGAATAATTTAATTACCAAAATGTTCATCTCAATAAGACAATTCTAAAAAACAAAAATTATTAAAATTTAATTATAGGATCCCAAGATCATTTAATTTTTATATAAGGGGCATGACATTTATTACGTAATATTTTTTACTTAATAGCCACTTCTACCCATGTATGGTGTAATCATTTTATCTAATATTAATTGATTAATATAATATATAGACATGATCACTATCTCTGACCATGTATCTATGGTAAAAATTACGTAATAAATGACATGCCCCTAATTTAAATAGTGATTTTTAAAATCACTAAGTAAAGTTCTTTAATATTGAATAAATTTTGATCTACTAGCCTGTTTTGAATGATTAAACTACCAAAATGTTTGTCTTAGAGCCAATTCTAACAAGCCCAAAATTATTAAATTCCAATTACAGGATCCCAAGTTTGATAAAAATTTGACAATTCTTTAATTAAAATTGGTTTTATATATAAACATTAAGGTAGATATGGATATGGTACACTACCAATTATGATGCACTGCCAATATCTTGTGATTTACAGATTAGAATTATGTAATTTTAGTACCAATCGATTAGTCTCAGTGAGACAAATTTTTGGTACCAAATTCACCAAATTCTGATCAGTATATTACAAGATATTATATTATGATTAAAGTAATATTTAAAATAGATATAGGTAGATATAGACCAGTGTTGTCACTTGGACGTGTCCATACTATGTTTTTTGTCCAACGTTCAAGATTGTCCAAAATCGTCCAAGCCTATGTCCCATGTTTAACTAATCAATAAAGTAATTTAAAAAAATATATAATTATATATTTTTTTAGATGCTGGACTCATTGGTGAAAAAATAAAATAGATTATTTTAATAAAATTTTAAGTAATTTTAATTTGAAAAAATGTCCAAAATGTCCAAAAAACGTCCAAGTGACAACACTGGATATAGGTATTTTAGTAATGGAAATATTGTAGTGTACAGCAATATCTTGTGAATCATTAATTAGAATTATGTAATTTTGGCACTATTCGATTCGTCTCATTGAAACAAATCGAATACAGTCGGACCTCTATAAATGCAACCTCCATAAATATAATACCTCCCTAAATGCATGTTTTTTCCTATTCCGTAAGATGTTATTAGTGCTAAATGCATGTTCTATATTCTGTAAATGCATGTTCTCTTGAATAATATTTTATATTACACTAACCTCTCTAAATGAACATAGCCAATCAAATTTAGTATTTAAGATAGGTTATATAGTTTTGGTAGAAGTCACACAAACTTGATGATCAAATTTTTAAAGCTGCAATTTAATTGGCTTACTCTAAATACAAACCTCCTTAAATGTACGTTGTAGGCTTGTCCCTTTAAGTTGCATTTATGGAGAGTTGACTGTAGTACCAAAATTATGTAATTTTGACTAATACTTCTCAATATATCATAATTTAACTAAAATAAGCTACACAAAGCAAATTTAAAAATTAGCATGAAATCATAGTTTAACTAATTTAATTTTCATCAAAACCAATACAAAAAATTTAGTGATTCTATAATCTCATAATTGGGTTTTAGAGATTTTGGGCTTGTTAAAATTATCTCTTCAAGCTGGTTATTTTGATGGTAAAATTATAAAAATCAGACTAGTCTATCAAAAGTTATTTATGATTTCATATTAATTTTAAAATTTACTTTGTGCAGCTTATTTTGGTTAAATTATGATATATCGAGAAGTATTAGTCAAAATTATATGATTTTGGTACCATTTGATTTATCTTAATAAGATGAATCGAATAGTAGCAAAATCATTTTATTCTGAT
Organism: Gigaspora rosea; assembly: GCA_003550325.1. Classification (NCBI taxonomy): domain Eukaryota; kingdom Fungi; phylum Glomeromycota; class Glomeromycetes; order Diversisporales; family Gigasporaceae; genus Gigaspora; species Gigaspora rosea. The sequence goes on along the minus strand of QKWP01002615.1, from coordinate 11,477 downwards.
CAATAGATCTTAATAGATCATGAAAAATAGTATGTGCACCATAATTGGTATCTGTGTTATAATTTATCTTTTTTAATTTGTATATTGTAATTAACGATATTTCATGATCTAGTGATTAGAATTGAATGATTTTGGTGCTATTTGATTCATTTTAATTGTCTGGAGCATAGTGGAGACTTTATATGTTTATTTAAGTGATACAAAAGTTACATTTTTGTTATATCAATCAAAAATGTAACTTTTGTATTTGGTATCTGTTCGCATATGTACAATAGTTACCTTTTGATACATCATATTGTTTTGATTTGTATCACATCAAAAAAATGAAATTAGATCTTAGTTGGCACTTCGAACACACATTGCTATGCATTAGCCTAGTAATACAAATCAAATAGTACCAAAATCATTTAATTTTGATTGATATATTAGCTAAAATACTTAACTGCGCCATAATACCCATGTCTATTTTAATAATTGTCTAACAATACAGTACAATCTTTATTGATCTTAGAGTTTTGTGATTAAAATTTAACGATTTTAGGCTCGTTAGAATTGTCTTACTGAGGAGAACATTTTGGTAGTTAAATTATTCAAAACAGGCTAGTAGATCAAGACTTATTCAATGTTAAATAAATTTACAAAGTTGAATGATTTTGGGATTCTGTAATTAGATTTTAACAATTTTGAGCTAGTTAGAATCATCTCATTAAAATAAACATTTTGGTAGTTAAATAATTCAAAACGGGTTATTAGATCAAAAATAATTATCAATTCTATAAATTAGTATACATGACCAATTAAAATAGTTTAAAAATTATGTAAATGAACAAACAAAAAATGCAAAGTTATGTTTTGATATTTTAATATGTGATGCATCAAGAAAGTAACTTTTGTATTATAATGCAGAAAAACTAAAGGTTCTTGCTTCGTTCCAAACAAAAATTTACAAATGCTCAAAAAAATTTTGTTTGGATTATAAAGAATTAATAGATTCAAATTAGAGAAAGATCAGATTAGAAAGAGGAAACTGTAATTAGATGATTAATAACATATTTTTTAACTGATTAAAAAGAATTTTTTTAGTTCAAATTACTATTTAAATATTATCAAGTTTTTTGGTAATTTGTAATAGTATTAATTAATACTTGTAATTAAAAATATTCTTAAACTATATTACTTACTTATGTTCTTGCAAAATTTGATTTAATTTTAATATCTACTTTTATTTTTTATTTTTAGTTTTTAAATTAATTTTTTAAATTTTTAAACCAGTTAGCCTAAATAGATTGATCAACTTTATTATTAAATATATTATAGTTTTTTTCTTAGCTTCTACTTTTATAGTATAGGCTCTTTTTTTTAAGTATAGTGCTTAGTTTTTAGTCTCTGGTTGCTGAAGTTCTAGTTTTGATAGTACTATTAAAAATCTTTACTACTTCTTTGTTTGAAATTTAATTATTTTAATTTAAAAAATAGATACTAAAAAATTTGGTATAGCATAGTGATTTATAGGTTTCTAATAATATTAAAAAAAAAGTAGTATTTTTTTATATTGGTTATTATATACAGTCAGACCCCCCTAAATGCTACCCCCCTAAATGCAACACCTCTCTAAATGCACGTCCTTTCTTGGGCCCAACTAATATTACATATATAGATTTTTACCTCTCTAAATGCAATACCTCTCTAAATGCACGTGCTAGAGCTGGTCCCGACGACGTGCATTTAGGGAGGTCTGACTGTATCACTTTACAAGATTCAAAAGTTTTCTAGTTGAAAATTAGAAATCTTCTAAAGTGTTATTTTTAACAATTATAAAATTATTTTAGTTAAATTTTTATTGTATAATATATAGCAATTTATATAAAGTATTATAAATATTTAATAGTTTTAAATACTAATAAAAACAAATAGCTACACAAATTCTTTAGCAAAATAATAATAATAATAATAATAATTTTTAAAGCTTTTGAATTAATAAATACTTTTATTACTATATAATATCTCTTATTTTATTTATTTGTATTAAAGTTTTTTTTTTAATTAGTATTATTTTAGTTCATGAATATCAACCAAATACAAATAAACAATATTAAATGAAAAATATGGATATTATGCAAGAATTACTTGAATAGCAACATATTTTATATAGTATTATATAGTAAATCTAACCAAGAATTATCAATTATATTATACAGTATATATGTAAAATCATCAGCATCCAGATCCAAGCATTAGGTTTTCTCAAAGTACACGTTTCATTAACAAATAAACTTGCTGACCGACGTGAATATTTTGTACGTGACGAAAATCACCCTCAAGCGACATGAGTAAACCACCATAAGATATGTAAACAGCACTATGAATTGATCAGAAAGTTGAGGATAATAATAAAAGGAAATTATACTAATTTTAAAATTCTAAATAGATAAGGAAATTTAAGGATACACTTTACTCCGTCTTTCTTCATCATATTTATAGACCTTACCATACATTACGTATTCAAATTCATCGGACAAATCTCTTTCCGTTGACGATTTTTCTCTCCATGAAGTCTTTTGAGTAATTTCTTCGGCGGATGATGCACCAACGATCATATCTTCTGACTGAGCTTGTGATGGATCTAAAGCTAATGATGTTGTAAGAATTACATTTACTCTGTCACCGATATCTAGAGGATAAAGATCAGTATTGACGTCTATTATAAGTTCCATTTCTAAGCTTTCACCACGTCCTACGAAGCGAGAAACTATAAACCATATTTTAAAAGTAAGTGCAATTGTCGAAGTAAAATCGAACAATAAAACAATTCATACCGCGATCAAACTTTTTTCCATCTTTATCGCAATCATTGATGTTAAACGTATCGCTAAACAAAAGTATATTTTTTTTTGCCATGGTTAAATTCTGTGTTTAAAGTGTTTTTTTTTTTCTTGAGATCACCAGGGTAAGAACACGAAATTGCTCTAAAATTGAAATTTTATAAAATCACGTGACATGTATAATGTATTCAAAAATATCTACACTTAAAAATCTTTTTAATTGATCAAATTTATTATATACGCTGATGAGGGTAACAAAACAGTACTTGACAATTTTGATCGAGAAAAATTAACAGTTACGAAAGTGTATTATAATGCTTACATGCTTTCTTAATTGTTTTTCATGATATACCGTAATTTTACTGATGGGCGATAAATCTGATCTTGAATTTGATTGGCCAACTAAATTTTTTATCTAAATAATACATATTTCTATTTATATGTAATTTAGAATTTAGAGCTCCCAAGATTCTCAGCACGCTATGGAAAAATGGTTTCGTCTACCAACTATAATTCAACCTTTACTTTTCTTAGAGTTTTGTCTGTCAACTATAGCTTAGCCTTTTATCTTTCTTAGGGTTTTATCTTTCGTTAGAGTTTCCAACGTTTCGACTTTCGCCAGGGTTTCGTCCTTTCGTCATTCGTCTTTCGCAAGCTTTAGGCTTTATCTCTCATCACGTAAAATAGTTTCTCCTAACGACAATAAAATAGAATCCTCCGCGCCGGCGGGAACGATCCTTAAAGGTATAAACTTTTTAAAAAATGGTAACGATCCTGTAGCGAAGCTTGAGGAAGAATATCCCCATTGGCTTTGGGAATTATTGGACGAAGAAAAACAAAAAACGCAAAGTCAAGACCCAAATTCTAGAACTTATCATCGTAAGGAGCGAAAGGAAATGATTAAGAACAATAATTTCGATAGAAGTAGGAAGAAGTGATAGAACTGAAATGTGAATTGATTTTTTGATATTGTATGTTTAAAATTCATTTAGATGAAAGTTATAATTAATCATGTTAGTTCTATAATTCAAATATAATGTGCATGAACAAATATCTTTATTTTTATGTTTAAAAAATATAGAAAATTTGTTTTTGAATCTTGATAAATTTTAAATAATCTTTAGTTTTGACGATAAAGAAATTATAAACTATGTATATGTTGTGCCTATGTCAAATCGGCCTAAGTTAGGATAGAGTTAGGGTAAGAATCTGGGAAGGATTAGGGTTGGCCAAAAAGTCGACAAACATATATACCCGTATATTACCAAATAAAGCATTTTTTTCAAATTTCCGTATAATTAATTTTGAGTTATTAATGTTAGATGCTGGGTTTTGGTTTCATATTACTGATATTACTGAACATATACTATTGATTGATGTCACAGGTCATATACTATTGATTGATGTCGCAGATCATAATGGATTAAAATAAAAAATTTTGAACCTTTATCTGTTATACAGTCAACTTTTTCTATAACGAATTGTTGGTTCTGGAAAGAAAGGTGAAAAATTACTATGTTTAAGGAACCATAGCTTTTGTATACTGAACTGTTATGAAATTGTAAAATTTTGAGTTCATTATATTCAGAGTTCGTTATAGAGAGTTTAGTTATATTCAGGGTTGGCTATTATTTATAATTCTATCTAAAAAAAAAAAAATGTAATATATTATGACTACTTATGTTGTGTAACTATGAAGTTTTTATATATAAATTCGATCAATCAGAACGTGCTATCTTCGAAGCTAAAGAAAATGTCGACACCATTTTCAGACCAAAGTGACGCGGACTATATGGATGATAGGGATAATTATGAAGTCCTTCAATTGCAACAGCGGCTCCTTAGTGGTAAGTGGAATTAAAATTTTTACACTACTTTCTCGTCATTCTTTGCAACTAGGTTAAATTCGTCCGAAATTGTTTATTAGAACAGGATCGTGATTTAGATAGATTAAGCGATGCTGTAGGACGTCAAAGAGAATTAGGGCTTCTGATTGGCGAGGAACTGTCTTCTCAAATTCAGTTATTAGAGGAAACAGAGGACATGATCGATCATACTGACAGATCTCTAGATAGAGCAAAAAGGAATCTTTCAAAGCTTACAAAAAAAGTTAAAAATAACGGTAAATTTGTTTTTCTTTGTTTATTTCAGGTTCATAGCTTTTTTTAAATATACTAAATATATATATATATTTATATATTTATATATTCTTTTTTAGGACATTTATGTATAATTTTTTCATTACTCCTCACATTAATCGTTCTCATAATTGTCCTTGCTAAATAGACATTTATCACTCATAGTATACACTTATTATATAGATATCTATGACAATTCCATTTGAACCTTAAAATAATAATTATATTTTTATTGATTTTCTCAATCATAGTTAATGATATTATTTTGTAAAATTATGTAATCTATTCGGTGTAGTTTTATAATGTTTTACGACTTGTACATTATAAATCTTCAATATCCTAATTTATTTTTTTGTTTTTGATTTTTTACGGGAATTTTTGGTGTGATGTGATTGAGTAGATCCATTTTCCAAAACTTCACGTTTCTTTTTATGAATTTCTTTGACGCCACCAAAGTTTGTATCATGAAGATGCTTAGATGGTAATATTGAAAAAAAGGAAAAATAAATGATATATTCATATTAATATATATATATAGTCTATGTAATAATTATTAGAAAAATCTACCATCACAGCCACTCGTTTTGCTGTAGCAATTTCGTTTAAGCTTTCTATTACTTTATTCTCGTTAATTTTCCATTCTTCCATTCGTTTATCTAAAGAATTATATTTTCTAGATTACTTTGTTATGTTGTTTTGTTAGATAAAATTGAATCATTGACCAATTGGTTTATTTACTTGTCCTAGCCTCTATATTATGAACAAAATCTATGTCACGCTCCGTAACAATTGATAATGCTGAACCACCTCTACCTGAAAAATGATTTGGCACAAGTTTAATTAAAATTTAATACATTTATTATCTTCTTATATTCTCACCTGCTCTTGCTGTTCGACCAACTCTATGAATATAATCAGCCGGATCCTTAGGTATATCAAAGTTAATTACAACTTGTACGGTAGGAATATCGAGACCTCTATATATACAATAATATTAAAAAAAAAAAAAAAACAACTAATAAAAATTTATATCCATTTTCACGAACTTACCGACTTCCAACATCTGTAGCCACTAAAACTTTTACAACTTCTGCTTTAAATTTTCCCAAACTATTTAGTCTTTCTCTTTGACTCATTGATGAATGTAAACTAGTACATCGAATATCCAGTTCTACCAACATTACGCGTAATAATTCAGCAGTTTTACAACGTCCACAAAATATTATTGTAGATTGATTTAAGAATTGTTCAGAACGAAGAAGATGGACTAAATAAGGTTCACGGACGTGGGATGGTATGAAAATATAATATTGTGCCAGAGTTGATACTGTTGATGTACTAAGGTTCAAATTTGATAAACACTGTGTATTAGATGAAAATACTAATTTTATTCCTTTTTTATATAACAAATAAAAAAAAACTAACTCTGATTTAATTTGATAGACAAAAGGCTTCTTGTTCGGATCTTCTTCATTATTCCCTAGTGCCAGAATATTTTCTGTCATTGTTGCCGTAAATAACAACGTTTGTCGTTTTGAAGGTATGTTATCAAATATAACACTAAGATCATCCGCAAATGTATCCGATAAAAGACGATCAGCTTCATCGAGTACCTTTATCGAATATATATTATTATCGAGATTTAATGTAAAGAATAATATAAAAAAGTGGATAAAAAATAAAAATAAAATAAAATAAAAAAAGCTTACTAAAAATCGAATTTTGCTAAGACTTGATTTAATGTCACTACTATTAATATGATCTACTAATCTTCCAGGTGTCGCTATAACAACATGCGGTCTTCGTGAAAGTTGTATCGCTTGTGTCATCATATCTAGACCTCCAATAATAATACATTCTTTTATATTTACGCCCTTACCAAGTACTCTAAATTGATCTGCGATTTGAATGGCCAATTCTCTAGTCAAATAGATAAACATTACTAGTCAGAACATGTTAACTTTTTTAAAATAATATTTAATTAATACCTTGTGGGAGTTAAAGAAACATAATGAGGGTAGCTCTTTAAAGATAATTAATTAATACCTTGTAGGTGTTAAAACAAGAGCGAAAATACCAAACGGATCTTCAGACAATTTTTGTAAAATTGGTAATGCGAATGCTGCAGTTTTACCACTTCCAGTCTTTGCTTCTCCTATACAATCTTTTCCTAACAAAATTTTAGGTATACATGCACTTTGAATTTCAGTTGGGAATTTTATAGACATTGCGTTTAATGCATCTATTAACCATGAATTCAGTCCCAATTGCTCAAAGCTTGTTGGAAGTGATGGATTTTTCGGTGAGGAATCCATTAAAGAGACGTCCTCTTTGAGTTCTTTTTGTTCTGAAGATGACGACGCATTAGAACAAATATTAAAATGTCAAAAAAAATTTTTTATAGTAGTATATATATATATTAGTGTTAGATAGCGATCTGACAGTTCATTGGGCATTTAGATCTTAGATCTTATGGTATAGCTCAGAGTACTCAAGTGTTACATCAACGCACCAAAAGTAGTTTTTATTTAAACAAGGTCTCTCCGTAATATCGGAATACACCATTTGCGGTTCACTAGACGACATGAAAATAAATTGTTGTAATCATTCTAATTATTTCTTCGAAAACTTCGTTTGATAAGTGTGTAAATGTTGATAAAAAAAAAAGAATTCGATGGTTTCTAACTTTTGTAATATTATTTGCACATTCATCATTTTGTAAAGAATTTGAGCATTCTATCTTTTTTATACCGATAAAAAAGAAATTCAACTTGATACTGGTCCCATTGGGGCGCAGGCAATCTTTTAGTTTGGTTGTTGTTCAGTCAACCTGATGGGAATGGGATTAAAGATGTAGATATTAGAATTAATATGGCATAGCCATAACTAAGTGCTACTCAAATTTTATATGCTATAAAAGGGTAGTTACCTTTGATTTGAGAAATATCTGCATTTTTAAATAGAATAACTAATTAGATAAGAAATCAAAAAATATATAAGATTGTTATTAACCTTTGATTTTTAATTAGGCTATAAACAGTTAAGAGAGTTGGAAAAGAAATATTCAAAAAAAAGATGCATATGCCTTTAATTAACTATCACTATCATTTAATATTTATTAAAATTGCAAAAGTAGAACTATAAATTGTAAAATCTTTGGTATTAAGCTATAAAAGAAAAAAATCAAGAGATGTATATAGTATTTTTTTTTAGTTATAAGTTGAAATCAATAGAGATAGAATATGGTATATTAAAATAAAATCAGATTAAAATGAGATTTTGTTCTACTGTATATTGATGTAAATTTTTTGTGTACACTTTTTTATACTTTTTTTTAGAGTTAGAATTGATAATATAAATGAATTTAGTAGTCTTAATATTTATTTTAATCTGATTTTATTTTATCTGCAATAGTCAACATTATTACTATTTATAATTTTATAATATTATTTTTTTATTTCTATAAAACAAATTGAATATTTTCTTTTAGGTATTATCTAAATATTATTCAACCAATAATTTGTTAAGAAACTAATAGGTTCAAAAATCTTGAATAATACAAGAAAGCCTTTTTTTTGCTAATACTCAACTAAAATTGACTTTTAATTAAAAAGGATTGCTAAAAATTTTTATTATATGGGCCTTCAAAAGTAGAAACCAAACAATTTGACAATTTTTTGAAAATTAACCTGTTTGATTGATTAGGTATAAAATTTAAAGCCCAAACTTTTTTACTTAATAATGAAAGTTTAACGGTTAAAAGCTTTTAATGCTATAATCTAAAAATAGATTTACTAAAATTTTAAAAACAATCTACAGGTCTATAGATCTAATAATCCTGTTTAAACAGGTTTGTTAATTATGAATATACTATTTTTAGATTGGTTTGATTTTGTATAACAAAATAGTTTTTGCTGATTTTCTCAAAATCTATAATTTGCCAAATTGTTTGGTTTCTACTTTTGAGGGCCTATATTGTCTTTATTTTTACTTTTAAAATATTTCTGGAGAATAGTCAAATATCAAAATGATAATAATATTTCTAATATATCAACTATATATACTTTAAAGAAAATAAATATTATTTAAACAATAAATCTTGTGATAATAATTATAATGATTATAATGATTTTTATAAAAAATTTTGTAGTTTTAAAGCTAAAAATTCAAAATAAATAAGAAAAATTATAGCAAAATTCCACAAAATTCAAAAATATAATTAAATTTTAAAAAAATTTTTAAAAATATTTTATTTGAATACTGTATATGTCCAAAAATAAGCTACTATCCAAAATAAGCTACTCTCTCTTTTGGTCAAAAAACATAATATCTTTAACCTGAAAATAAGCTATCTCATGATTGACAATAGTTGTTATACAGTAAAGTCCAAATTTACTATACATATGCTCTGATTTTTGGAATTTATAAATAGAGCTTATTTTTTTAAAAACTTTAAAGCTAAATAATTTTTGTTCTACTAGTTCGTTTTAAATGATTTTACTACCAAAATGTTCGTCTCTTTGAGACGATTCCAACGAGCCCAAAATCATTAAAATCCAATCACAGGATCATGAGAAAATGCGCTGTCAAATAAGTGACGCACTTTAGGGTGAGGAAATTGGTTAGACATAGGTCTAACCAATTTCTTCACCCTATAGGTGCGTCACTTATTTGATAGCGCATTTTCTCATGATCCTGTGATTGGATTTTAATGATTTTGGGCTCGTTGGAATCGTCTCAAAGAGACGAACATTTTGGTAGTAAAATCATTTAAAATGGACCAGTAGATCAAAAATTATTTAGCTTTAAAGTTTTAAAAAAATAAGCTTTACTTATAAATTCCAAAAATCGGAGCATATGATAAATTAATTATTATCTCTTAAGTAAACTTATTTAGGAAACCAAAATACACATATTATATAATTTTTAGCAAGATTGAAGAACATTTTATTATTGAACTTTTAAATTTTATATTTAACAAAAAAATTAAAAATTTTTTAAAAAAATATATTTAACAAATATAAAAATTAAAAGCTAAATAATAAAAAGTTCTTCAATTTGTATGAAAATTTTGTAGATTATGTATTTTAATTTTCTGAATATATTTACTTAAGTGCTTATGATTGATTTCTATAGTAAAATTTAGACTTTACTATGTAGTGACTACTTGTGATTGCTAAAAACCTTTAAAAATAAACTATTCTAGATTTTTGTATAACTTTTTGTCCAAAAAAAGGTACTAGTAGCTTATTTTCAAACATATATGATATACAAAAAATAAAGTATACAAAAAACAAAATACAGTCTAACCTCTATAGTCATTCTTTCAGGATACGAAAAGTAGTGATTATATAATGATGTAACTAATATAGAGAAAATTCTATATAATTACAATTATATTTAAAAAAAAAATTGTAATTATATAAAAATTTTAATAAATAAAAATTTTTAAATTTATTTTTTTAAATAATTAATTATAATTTTTTTTTTTATATTTAGCAGTCATGCTACAATTTTATTTATCATATATGTAACACTAGTACAAAATAATTTACCTACTTTAAGTTGACTAAAATTATAAAATGTGACCCATCCAGGTTGTAAAAATCCTTAAGAGTGACCTGCTATATCAAATATTTTTCTCATTGTAAAACTCCTTCCTTTTTAGGTTTGGAATTTCTGAATCACTGATTGGAGTTTGCTGTCTATCATAACCGCTTACTTTTTAACTCTTTTCTTTTAACTTTATGAATAGCAGGATTCTACCAAAAAAGAAAATATATATAGAAGATAAAAAGAAAATATAAAAGGAGAAAAACTACACAATCTAGACGAAAAATCAACGTAGTAAAAAAATAAAAGTAAAAGAAAGAAGAGGAGAGCAAAAAGTTAACGGCTATAATAGCACTATTTACGTACAATTTACATTTATACTCGATGATAAAAATTATATAATACTGCACAAGGAATCGCCTTGTCTAAGTATTATATGTACATGTATATGAAAACAAAAAAAAAAAAAACACCTAATAGAACATTCTAGAAAAAATTTCATTTCAAATTTTACTCCAAAACATCTCATGTATTACTCATTGTTTATCTCAAGGGATCTGATTTCACTCATAACTTGATTCCAATTTGGTAAGTGTGTTTCTGATTTGAAAGAAATAAGCACTGTTGTCTTTTGGAGGGATAAACTGAATTGCCCACTTTTTGAAATTTCAAAAGTCCAAGTGGCACCGTAAAAACATCAGCAAATTTATAATAGCGTAATCTTACGTAAGATCTTACGAACCATAATATAAGCAAAATATTACGTAATATATTTTGAAATATTTCGAAATATCAAATTTTCGAAATATTACGAAAGTAATTTCGAAATATTTCAAAATATGTTACGAAATATTTTGATCCTCTTTCAAAATATTTTAGGACTAGGAAACCAAGCAGGATCAGTAGATCTGTAACCTGGATCGCGCATTAGACAGACTTTTCGAAATAGTTCGAAATAGTTCAA
>QKWP01002614.1:0-47125 GCA_003550325.1 Gigaspora rosea | reverse complement strand
TTATTTATTAAATTATAATTTTATAATAAATTAATCAATACTCCAATCGATTACATAAATTACAGAGAGTGAGTATAAATTTCAATGATATTTATTTATTAAATTATAATTTTACAATGAATTAATCAATACTCCAATCGATTTCAGAGAGTGGGTATAAATTTCAATGATATTCGTTTATTAAATTATAATTTTATAATTAATCAATACTCCAATCGATTATATAAATTGCAGGTGAGCATAAATTCAATAATGTTTAATTGTTAAATTGATACATAAATTGCAAATACTAAATTTATATAAATTGCTAGGAAGTAAGTATAAATTTCAACAATATTAATATTTATAGTACAGTATAAAAAACATTAAAGCACATAAATTGCTAGATAGTAAGTAAAAAATTTTAATTTTTTTTTATTAAATCTGATTATTATTGAGAATTTTTTAATAATATATTTTTTTTAGATCGTAAGTATAGATTTAAATAATATTTATAGTGTGATTTTATAATTAATTAAATATATAAAAATATTAGAAAGTAAGTATAAAACATACTATTTGTTAAATTATATGATATTATTAATTATGATAGTTGTTTATGTTTATCACTAGGATGTGAGTATGAAATTTTAATAATACTTATTAAGCCTATTATATAAAAAAATTAATTTAGATGAATTATAAGGGGGTAAGTATAAATTTTCATTTTTTTGAGCTAGTAATAAGCAGTTTAAATATTAAATTATTAAATAATTATTATATTTATTTTTAGATTGTAAGTACAAATGTCTATAGCACCCAATTTATTATGTCTGAATCTAATAAAATTTTAATTAATTGATTGAAATATATAGTTTGTGAGTATAAATTTAAATACACTATCAAAATTTTAATTCATATTTAATTTTCTAAATATTTGTATTAATTATAAGAAAGTACATATATTTCGACAAATTTATTCAAATTGCATTTCACGATAAATTATTAACGCCATTTGATTACATAAATTTAGATGGTAGATAGATTATTTATAAATATCATTTACTCAGTCAAGAGCTTTGTAATTAATTAATGTACCCAATCATTTTCTAATTAATATATAGAACGTAAGTATAAATCTCAGTAATATTTATTATTAGAATTTTTAATAAGAATACTTCAATAAATTAAATAAATTTCAGGAGGTGGGTATAAAATTTAACAATTTCTATTTACTAAATATTAAACTCTAATTAGTCATATATTACAGAATGTAAGTATAGATATTAGCGTTCAAATTATTCGTCACTAACACTTGGTGAAATAATTCTCTGATGGATAATTAACAATTAAAGAAACCCATAATAAATAACAAAATCTGTTATATCCTATGAATATATAACTATCATTCTTTTTCCATTATGAAGTTAAATATAAAATATATAATTAGCATTCTTTTTCTATTATGAAGTTAAATAAAAAATTCAATGTAAGTATAATCACATTTAAAAATCTATTTTAAAAAAATTTATATACCAGAATATAGTTACAAAGCCAATGGTTTATAATTATGCAAAAAATTTTTATTGTGTAGATTTATTACTGTAACTCATCAATTTATTTAGCAAACATCGCATATTAAAGTGATTAAAACATATCTATGAACTATTATTAGGTGATTGTTAATAAACATATTAAGCAAACTCTTATATGAATGTGGTTAGAAGAAAATGTCATTGGCTTTCAATTATATTTTGTGTCTAGTTTGTTTTCTGAGTGCTATCTAGAGAAAAATCTATCTTCGGGTTTTCAATTATATTTTGTGCCAAGTTATTACAAGCATAATGGAAAGTTCTATAATAGATTTTCTTTATATAGTACTCAGAAACAAACTGGGCACAAAATATAAAAGAAAGTCTGATGCAAATTTTTCTTTGACCACACTCATATTAAAAGTGTTGATAAATAAATTATTTCAACTATATTAATATAGTTAAGCCATCTGTGATTAGTTAATCAATCTATAACTAATTATAGCTAAAATTTGCTATTTATTAAGGGTTTCATTAATTGCCAAAGCTCTATCAAATTGCATATAACAAAATATTTTTGTTATAAAAAATATTATTATTACTAACAAATTAAATATTATTATATAAATTACAGAAAGTTAGTATAATTTAAACAAATGCTTATTTATTGAATCCAAATTTAAATAATAAATATATTTAAAACAATATAAATTACAGCACGTAAGTATGATTTTTTAAGAAGTATTTATTATAATAAACTAATAAATTGTGAATTTTATTCACTATATATTATAGACAATTATTATGGTTAGAAAGTTTGAAATACCAGAAAATCTTAAAAAAATATTGGAAAAAGCAATAAATGATGTGAAAGAATCACCAGAAACTTTGAAAAAAGCAGTTAATTATGTAAAAGAATCACCAGAAATATTGGAACAAGAAGTTAAAAAAATATTTTCAGAAACTTGATCAACAACTCAAAGATCTTGAAAAAGTTTCAAATATTGAAGACTTTAATATGAGTAACTTGGCATTTAATATTCTTTCTAGTTTGGCTAATTTAAAAACTAAAATTGTTTTATTTGTTGAAAAAGCAAATTATCTTAATCTAGAAAGCATTTTTTTAAATGAAATTGATTCAATAACTAGTAAAATTGATAAATATTTAAAATTCTTGCCTGAATGGAATGATTATTGTATCAAGATTATTAACCAATTTGAAGATCTTAATAATTTTGTTAAAAATATTGAAGATAGTTTTTTTTATTTTGAAATTCAAGAAAATTTATTAGCAAAAAGAGATAAAATAATAGAAGAATTATTCAATAAATCAAAAAAAATTGATGAATATAAAACAAAGAAGAAATATAGTTTTAGGCAAAAAATTTACGAAGAGGTAAAAATTAATAATAATTTTTATAAATATATTTTTATTTTAAAAAATAAAACAAGATAAAGATATACTCTTGTTTTAGAAAATCAAACAAGATGAAGATGCAGTATATTTGAACTTCCTTTTTACAATTGGGTTAAAATTAGTATATGATTTAATTGATGAATTGAAGTGTATTGCAAAAAAATTAAAGCTTTTGAATTCAACTTCTATTCAAAAAATTTTAGGTAAGTTTAATTATTTATTTTATTTAATAAACCTTAATAATATTTATTTATATTTTATTATAGATTTTTTGAAAAAACTTAATTATGAGCTTAATTATGAGTTAAAACAAACTGAATTAGTAGATTTAATAGAAATTTATAAAAAAAGTGAATTATGTTTAAAAGACTGTTGTCTTGATTATATTGTAGAAAATTTGTCAAAAATAGCTTGCTTAATTAATAATTTTTGTAAGCAAATTGTAGTTGATAAAAGATTGTAAAAAATATTAGCTATATTTTAAAATATTTATTATAAGAAAAACACAATATATAAAAATATTATTTAATAAATATTAATATTATTTTTACTAGAAACTGTTAGTATAAGCATTATAAATAAATTGTTAACAATAAGATAAAAATATTAATTATAGAAATATTATTTATAGAAATATTATTAGCTTTAATCTGAATATGTATTTTTAGAGTTATATTGTTATAGTACCAGATGCCTTTTTTAAATCTGATAAAGTAACAATTACACAGCTTCTAAAATCCTTTCCTTTAGGCATGAAGTGGTGTACAAGAAGGAAGTATAGTTTTCTTTATGTCTGTACGGAACTATACTCTTCTCTAAGACAGTTCAATAAGATACAGCAAGAGATAATAGATAGTTTATTAATTTAACAAGAGGGCTATTCCAAGGTATCTGTTTTTTAGAAATCGCAAGAGTTTATTAATAATAATAGGGATTGATAAATATAAAGGCAAGTATAAAGTACAATGTCTGGATCTGTCTAAAACTAAGGGAAATAAGGTGGGTTTATATAGCTATTGAGCTAAGCATCATTAAGCATCACTAAGGGAAGTGCCGTTTATTATGTAATTTCAAGAGGGGGAAAAGAGGGTTAGTAGTCTATCGTGTCTATATGTTATATATAAAAATTATTATTGGCTACTAATTCGATCATGGGGTGATAGAGTATGACCTTCTAATAAAAATAAATTACATAATAAATGGCACTTCTCTAAGCGTATTACAATTACTAAATGCAGTTATTACAATATTTCCTTATTAATTTATAATTTTTCAACTAATTTCTACCAAAATTAAACCTTCTCTTTAAGAACAAACTCTATGAGTTTTAGTTTGGATAAGGACTTGAGAAAGTTTATTATCTGTTAGCTTTACAATTATTGTATATGTAATATAGATTGTTCGAAAGATGTTTTTTATAGACCGATCAGAGAAAAGTAATTTTATCTATTTGGCACACTTCCATGTGTCCTGGGCTCTTCTTTTTCCTTGAGTCTTTTCAATCGAATTTCTTCATAAGCATTAGAGTTCTTTTCTATTAGATCACCAAAATAATAATAAGCTTCAAGCAGTTTATTTTAGTCTTGTTTGTTTCTAGTACAAGTTTTTTATTCATTTAAGAATCTTTTGTAATTTCTCTTGATATGCAATTCCAGTATACAGAGTAATAGATATCTGAGTCAAAATTCCACTAGGTTGAGTAATATCTTGCATGATTCTGTTTAATTTTCTAGATAATAAATTTTCTATAATGATAGTGATTTCTTCATTTCTAGTAATCAGAAGCAATAAGGTCTCTTCTTGTATGTTTTCTAATTCTAAATTTGGGTGTACCTCTTTTAAGTTATTTACTTCTAGTTAGTTAGTTAATTTCTGATTGTTCTGTGTCTATTGGAGTATCTAAAAAATTATTTGAGTCTGGTTCAAGAAAAAAAGTAACTAAATTAGTAAGATCAATAATCTGAGCAATGTCACCATTATCACTTAACTATATACATTGTGGTATAATCCACAAAGTATTATTTTGAGTAACATTGTCTTGTTTCCATGTTTGAAAAAGGTATTGTAGTCTAATAAGGTTTAGGATTGCAGTATAGAAATAGTCATTTTTGGTAAAATTCCAAAAAGGGTAGTTGTATAAATATATTTTTAAGGTTATACAAATTAAATTGTTTGTTCCATCCACTTGTAAATCAAATTCCTTCAAGAAATTTCAGAAGAATCAATAACAACTACTGGTTCCCATTTTTGTGGTTTATAATATTTGGTAAGACAATCACTATTATAGTACATTTGTAAAATTTTTCCTTTTATTGTCCTTAATTTATAAGCACTATTGTCTAATTTTTTATAGATAAGAAAAGAAGGTCCAAATCTTTTGTTTTCAAATTTGGTAAAGCAAGAGACTTCTAATTCCTTTCTTTGTATCCACACTTTATCACCAATTTCAAATATCTTTATTTGAGTATTGGCATCAAAATGGACTTTTTGTTTTTGCTATGACCATTCAGTATTTTGTCTAGCTTGATTTTGATATATTGGTAGTTTTTTGATTAAATTATAAGCTTGTTGAAGAATATTTCCTTGTAAGTCTATTTTATCATCTATTTATGTAGGTTTTACTAAAAAAAGTACTTTATTTAGTAGAGTAGTATATCTTATATATATAAGTTGAAAGGGAGTATATTTTGTAGTAGCATGCCTTTTTGTTCAATGTGCCAAAAGAACAGCAGGTATATATAAATCCCAATCATTATCTCTTTTCACTTTGCAAGTAATTTGCATAATGTTCTATTAAATCTTTCTACTATACCATTTGTCTGAGAGTGGTAAAAAAAAGAGAATTTATGATTGATAAAAAACTTTTCACAAAGAATCCTAATAGTTTCACTAATAAAATTGCAACCTTGGTCTAATATGATAATTTTTGGAGTTCTATGTCTACAGACTATTTCTTCAAAGATAAACTGAGCAAGTGTATTAACACTAGCATCCGAACAGCATGAGCTTCTGGCCATTGTATTAGGTATTTAGTAGCAACAATAATATATCAATTGTTTTGTTTAGTTATAGGCAAAGGGCCTACAAGATTAATTTCAATACGTTCGAAAGCTCTTTTAATTTATAGAATGTAGAGGTTTCTTTCTTTGACCTTTTTGTCTTTGTTGGCATTCTTTACAAGTCTTTACATATTCTTGTATATCTTGATACATTTGCTCTCAATTAGAGGTGTGCACTATGCGCATTGGTGCATGCATGCATTATGCATGTGCATGGTTTAACAATCTATATACCAAAATGACTATACAAAAAAAAAATATAATAATACTATTGCTATATAATTCTCTTTGTTTGTTCTAAACACAAGTTTTTTAATTACATAAATTTAATTATATAAATAAAGCTTAGTAGAGTTCAAAATCGAGCTAATGAGCAAGTTTTTATTGAATTTGATGTCTTAAACTAACATGTTTGGGCAAATATAATTAATATTTATATGCTTCAGAACAGTGTTTGGTTAGGTTTCGAAGCATAAACTAACAAATTTAAGCAGGTTTACATTTTTAGTTGTGAGCTAGTAAGCATATTGGGTTAGGATAAATTCCATATTTTTGATTTTTGCTTTATGATATAAAGCAGGTTTTACTCTTATATGATAATTATAGTGGATTTTATTTAATTTATGACACGGGCTTCATTCTGTTGCATATTATTTATTTGTACAAGCCTTTAAAAAAAACTTTGCCAAATTTTAGATTCATATTTTGAAAAAATAATCATAATACTTGTATACAATATTTTTTTAATTATATTAATTCAAATAAAAACTTTAACATATGATATAATCTATTAAGTAAGTTAGTGTGAATATTAAATAAATTATTACAAATAAAAGGTAAAATTTATATATCCATTTCAATTTTTACACTTTGAAATCAGATTAAAATAAAATATGCATAGTATAAAAAAATTGACAAGCCATTGAAAAATAAATTTTTTGGGCACATTTTTTAGGGTAGAATTAAGATTAAAGGTTAGTTTATGAGTAGAGTTTATATTAAACAATATAAATGAGTTTTAGAAAGTTAAATAAAAATGCACATTTCATTTTAATTTGATTTCATTATAATCTATGAAATTATTAAGGATCCAGGATACTTTTTATACATAACTAATATAAATTTTATTGAAAATTTTTTGTAACTAATTGTTTTTGATATTACAAACCAATAATAAATTTTAAATATAGTGCATATATATGCATGCATGCATGCAGTATATTATGTACATGCATAGTAGCAAAAATACGATTTTGTCTACCTCTAGTCTAAATAATAGCATTCTGCTATTTTATAGTATATAGCATCTGTTTCCAGATATCTAGCAGTGGAGTGCTTGTCTGTGTTAATTTTTCAATTAAAATTTACTGTGCGGATACTGCACAATTTATAAACTTTTCTGTACAGCAAATACTGAGAAAATGCTTGCAACTGTGCACACTACTTATAACATGACAATTATTTCTGTGCAGCCTCTGCACATTTACTGAAAAAGATGTGCGCAAATTTTTGTTTTTGTGCACTGCACACAGTGTGCACAGTGAAAAATAATCACTGGTGCTTGTATATCATATATAATACTAGTTCAACTTTTTTAGTATATCATGAGTAAAATTGATCACTATATACAAATATATAATAAATAATGTGGTTGGATTTGGGAGGGCACATGAAAATTTTCTTATTTTTTTTTTTAGTTTTAGTCTTAGTATTTTTTCATTTTTTTATATACATATATAACACTTTAATAGATTTTAATCTATGTAACATTATATAATTTTTATCATTTTGTGCAAACCTTTTAGTGCTTTTATATTTTATTTTTCTTTGCTTGGTTTTTGGTTTTTATTTTATTTCTTTCATTTATTCAGTTGTTTTATTGGTTTTGTTGTTTTGGTTACTTATTTAGATAGTATTGCTTGTTTCTCCTTTGAATCTTTTCCCTTTTTTATTATTCATTATGAGAAGCCAGAGAGTAAATTTTTTAGAAAAAATAGATTATGAAGTAGGTAGCTAAATACTAGTTCTTACCAGGATCTGATGTACAGGAAAGGCTGTGCATAGATCCAGTAGACAAAGATTAGTACAGTAACCAAACTTGGGTACTTATTTGTAGCAGCCAGGTTTAGTATTATTTTATTACTATTAGAATATATATTATGTAGTTTCTATAATTTTTAATAAAGTTCAAACCAGTTACAAAGTGAAAAAATAATAATAGTGCTATTATTTTTCTTTCTTTTTGCTTCTTTTTTCTTTTTTTATTATGTTTTGTATTATTTGAATTTTGGTTTTCATTTAGATAGTAGAGGTTATTCCCCTATTTTTTTATTTTTTCTTTTATCTTCTGTTCTTTGGTTAGTATTTTTTTATTAGTAGAATTCTTCTATTTGAGAAGCTAGAAGAAGGTTTGAAAAGAAAGCAATCATGATGCACTTTGGTGTAGATTCCTTTTAGTGAAATAGTAATTGGTCATGCAGACTTAATTAGATTAAGATAAATTCTACTATAGCTATAGCAGATCAAATATAGATGCTTTTAGAAGTAACTGGGTTAGTTAATATCTGTAGATAAGAATAATAGCTATTTAATAGTTCAATAGCATCTAATAAAAATATTGATATGATGATTGCTGAATATTAGAAAAAAATTTTTAATCCCTAACAACAATAACAAGAATTAATTTTTTATAAAATTAAATATTAGTAAAATAACTGGTTATAAAACAAACTTATCTCTGAATTAATCACTAAAAAATAACTGCTGTAATTTTTATTACAATTTATAAAATTATATAAACTTGCAATTTGATAATGATAAAGAATAATTCATATTCAATCTATCATATGATAATATATCTTAGAGTAATACTACTCCAAATTTGTTATACTCATATACAAATAACGAAATACTGCATTATATAGCATAGCACATTAACATGTAAAATTAATATCTAATAAATACAAAATTTTACAAACTTGCTATTCTAAATAGTAGAAACCCATGCGCCTTGTTATGCATACATAATTATGTTCCTGATATAAGAAAAAAAATTAAATGCATATTTATCTTGTATGTATAATAGCATTTAACTATTTGAAAAAATATATATTTTATTAAAAAAATTTAGTTATTTGCATCTAAATCTAATTTATAGCAGGTTTACTGTTTTGGGATCTTGTGTATATATAAACTTTCACAATATAAGCAGTTGTACAAAACTGTTATACTAAGCCAGAAATGGATAATAAACTGTATAAATACAAATAGCACCTAGGGCATTGTTTGAAAAATGGTTAGAATTAAGCTTAATTCAATCAGAATTTAGAATTATACCTTTGGGAATTATTTTGTATTTATATAAAAAAGTCTAATATAGAAGATAGTTATATTTTGTATCAAATTTAGATACTTATAGCTGATTGCAAATTAGTTGAAACATAATGAATTTTGTGATTTTCAGCAAATCTTATTAATTATTATTGATAAAAAAAAATATAGTTTTCAATAATATAATTTTTGCCAGTATAAAATTATACTGAATAATATACTAGCCAAAAATTATATTATCAAAAGCATCAATTTTATCAAAAATTTACTATAATTTTTATGGATAAATTTATTGTTGCCCTTTGTTACATGACATTTTTGGTACAGATCATATGAGACATAATTGACTAATAGAACATAAGTATATTTTAATTGCAAAATTGTTATAATATTTATTTTTAATTAAAAATACTATTTAGACTGGGTTAAAATAACCTTCTTTTTAGAATTTAGAGATAGTGTGGGCTAGGTTTTTATACTAAAAAACCCTAGCTAGAATCAGTATAATTCTGGCCCACCCTAATTCTAAATTCTAAGAGGAGGGTTATTTTGACCCAATACACTTTATTATAATGGTCAACCCTAATACTACTATTGTGCAAATCCAACAATAATGATCCAGTAAAGAAAAGACCCACCAATCTACTGAAAATAACCAAGTCAATATTGAAAAAATGCTATGGCACCAAAAAGACCAGAACTGACAAACTAACACTGAAGCTACAAAATCACATATGCGAACTCTAGTAACAAACTGAAGAAGACACTACAGATCCTACTAAAACTACTCACTAAAATAGATATAATTATGCTAACAAAGTTTAATAGGCAAAAACTCCAAAAAAACAGTAAAGGTTAGTTACCAATTCACACCATCTAGAGCCAATAAACCAAAGCTACAAAATTATATAAAACTCTAGCAACAAACTGAAGATATTTCTACAGATTCTACCAAATCCACTTACCAAAATCAGCAGAATTACACTAATGAAGACTAATAAGTGAAAACTCCAATAACAAAAACTAGTTACTCAAAGAAAAAGGTAAATGCTATTACTTTTTATTTAATTAGCAATAATTTTTCTGTGGTCTTGTGAAATATAACATTAATTCTTAAAGTTGACTTTTTATTAACTTAAAATGTGTATCTTTTTTTTTTAAATCACATTGTGCTAATTTGAAATTTTTAAATAAATCAACCTTTCACGTATAAAAGAGACCTTCCAATAGTCTTCCAATATACCATAATGTAGATACGTGTCCGATAACCCATAATACCCACATATGTATTTGTAGAAGGTATTTATACTCATAAATTTAGAATTAGTTTACTATGACATAGAACAGTATTTAGTATTTAAAATATATATTGTCTATCTAATCGTGTGCCACTTGAATAAATGCACAAAATAAAATTCTAATGCTATTACTAAATTTGCCGAGTTGAGACATCACGGATACTATTGTCATTCCCTAAATACTCTATTGCAGTTATTATTAAATAATTATTTGTATTGAGGTTTGCAACCTCAATTGAACTTAGGTACCTCGGCCTGACCGGTAATCTATAGAGGTAAATTTTCCGTTTAGTTTTTTCTATGATTAAGATGTGGCATCTACTCTAAAGACCATGCATTAAAGATTTGCTGAATGTTTCAAAGCAGTATTTATGAAAATTTCAGAAATCTTTTAATTCTTTTTCAAAAAACTCCCATTCTATTTCTGCCCCAAATCATTGCATATTTTTGAATCTCGGGAGTTCCAGGTCATTTGACTCTAGGCGTTCTCAAGCCTCATTCTCTGTGTGATTAGCCAGTGATCGTAACAGTACTCAGCTATGATTATATTAATATGAATTTTGTTGGCAATTTGAACATACAAATAAAAACTTCTAGTTTTCTCAAACATTATCTTCGAATGTGATTAATAGAGATCATTATGACGCTGATTTAATATTATCAATTAAATAAAGTTGTAATTGATACTTGGGAGTTTTTATATTCTTCTATTTTGTGAATTTATTAGATTCAAAAAATTTTTCATCAGTAATTTTAAAACATGGCATTAAAAGTTTTTGAATATCATCGTCAAATATTAATAAAAAATAAAGCCAGTTAAGTAGAGAAATGTCAGTTCAGAATCCATTAGTTTTAGATTTTCGATATTAGGTAGTTGTACCAAATGAAGGAATTATTGATGAAATAGATGAATTTGTTGTCGTATGAGTAAAAGTTAAGTAATAATATCTGCAATTTATTTCGACGTCCTCATATTTCTTTATAAAATAATAATTCGTTGAGGTTCAATGACAAAGTTGGTTGAGTGATCTCTTTGGACACTCAATTGATTGCAAATTTTGTCAAGCCGAGATAATAAAAAATAGTTTGTTGTAAAATGTAAATTGAAATGACAAACTCATGTAATAAACTTTATCAAGTTGCGATATTATTTAAATATCCATTATTCATCGATTAAGGTGATTCATTTCATTATTAAATTAATTTATTAATTTGGATAGCATAAGATATGCAGTATACCAAATTTTAAATAAAAGATGAGATTTTGCAATACGTATGATATACACATCTTCAGGTGAGAATTCATTTGGTCTATTTCTTTCAAAGTTTCTTCTAAAAGTTCTTTTATAATTGTCCATTTCTGTCAATGATGAAACACAAATATTTTAACGGTATCATTTTTTCTATTTTGTAACTTGTCTTGACGTCATCCGTCAATGGAACAAATGCAGACTTTTGTTTTTTGACTTTCGTATTAGAAGCTTTTTCACATTTCGTTAGTAATTAAGACACTATGGTGTTCTAAAATAGCATACTTAAATGAATTAGCTAGTGATAAACATTAATGGAATCTTTGGTTAAAGATCAATAGAACGAATGATGGTGTAATTGATGTGCTCTCTTTCTCAATGTGATTAGTTAGTTACGTTCAGGCGTTTGCAATGTTGAAATATTTGATTCCGGTTGATGTGCAAATGTTTTTATTATTATTAGGAAAATGGAAACCATTCAAAGTACGTACGAAGGACTGAACATCTACCTGATCGGGCCAATAAGCATCGGTTATAAAAAAAATTAGCTGTTTAGTTGTTTTTTTTTTACACCTGATCTGGCCAATCAATATTTTGAATTTGAGTACTTTTCTTCTGTTTGTTGGTTTCTTCGGACAATTATCTTATCATTACCATTAAAAATTCTTACTTTTATAAAATGTAATAAGAAAAAGAAAAATGACAATGAATCAACAGAAAGACCAAAAACATGTCAGCAATTCCAGTTACTGTTTCGCCTTTTATAGATTTCTCTAACTTTATTACGTTACAACAAAACTAACCGACTCAATTTTTTCTGAATCCTTTAGCTTCAAATAAATCAATTGTTTATGTGAATAAGTATAATGTACCGTATATATAACTTGAATCAATGTTGATGTAATATTTTTAGTTTCGATTTTAGCTTTGAGCCATCACATTTTATGAAAGAATGAATGGAATGGTTGTATTTAATGCCATATGAATAAAGACCCAATATGACAAATAATGGCAATTCGTGAAGCTTCAACTTCTTGCCTTTTTTTATTTGCAGCAAATGTTTTTAGCATAAGCGTATAATAGATAATATTAAAATGGTAAAGTCATTGGATGGTTTTTTTATAGCCATCAATTAAAAATATAGCCAATTAGCACATGTGAAAAAAATCATGTGGCCTCGATTCCTTGTTAAAATGGAATAAGGACTTTTGATCAGCTATTAAACTATTTTAGTCTTACATCATCCTTTGACATATTAAATACTATTGATTCGGAAACTATATGGAATGATAAGGACTTTTGATCAGCTATTAAACTATTTTAGTCTTACATCATCCTTTGACATATTAAATACTATTGACTCGGAAACTATTTAAATTTATTTCCCGACTTATTCCGACTGATCGACTAAACCGCTTGAGAACACACTATGTACCAGACTTAAGAGCATCCTATCTCAATTGACAAATCATCAGTGAAAGCTGATACCTTAAATCCAAAATTATTTACTGCCATTTCACTTAGATATTTTACTAATAATCTTAAGGATAGCTTTAAAACTAAGCGTATAATAAGGAAGAGAATGAGTCTCATTGCCTGGCATCCTTCTCTATTTTAAAGTTGCAGATAGGACTCCACGATCAGAGATATATGCGGATTGATACAAAAAAAAAAAAAAGAAGATTTCTTAGTAGATTTATAAAAAAAAATCTACTAAGAATGTTCTCTCGATGTGCAATAATTCTCAACTATATATAAAATTTTGTTGACACTTGAATATGCAAATAATGACATAATTGAAGTTTTCGAAGGTGATTTAAAATAATCAATCGAAATAAATATTTATTTGAGCGGTTCTTATTATTCTATTTATCAAATCTTATTGTCAAAAGTTAATAAAAAAAATAATAATAATAAAGCCAGTTAAGTACATAAAACGTCAGTTCAGAAATCTGCTAGTTTAGGTCTTCGTCAATATTGAGTTATTGTACCAAATGAAGAAATTATTATGGAATAGTTGAATTTGTTGTTATATGGTAAAGATAAATAATTGTAATATCTGCAATTTTTTCGGACTTTCTCGTATTTTTATTTTCCATGAAACTTTAAAATAAGAAGTAAAAGAGGATCCTTGAGAAGGTTAGTTAATGGATCTCTTGGATACTCGATTAAGTGCAAATTTGCCAAGTCAGGAATAACAAAAAGATGATTGTTGTAAAATGATTGTAAATTGAGATGACAAGCTCAATTTTTTTTTTTAATAATAAAAAAATTTTGAATTACGTAATAGACCTTATCAAAATTGCAATACTATTTAAATTCCATTATAATGATAAATACAATTGACCCGGTTAAAATATTTTCCGCTAATTAAAATTTATCTCCTGATATTTTTTCACCTATATATTAAGGCACTTAAGAACGTCCAAAATATCTTTTTTTGGTTTCAAGGAATAGCAAAAGAAATGTGAGGTTTACTCTATCAAAGACATTTTTTTTAATCAATGAAGAGCAACCAAGCCTGTTTTGATCAATTTTTTTTTTGTTTTCATGGTTGAAATTACATTTAGAGCTGCGTCGTAAGTGGATCTACCAGAGACCAAGAAGTATTGATGATTCCTTATTAAGTATTTACATATCTCATTTAACTTCGCAATTTATTAGTGATATCGGTCTCCAGTTACTGAAATCATTTAGATCCTCTTTTATGGACGTATAATTATGACACTTTTAAGGTAATTTACCGGCTCTCAAATTATGGATAAAAATCTCTCAAAACAGGACTAGTATTTCTTGAAATACTTTATAAAGTTCAAATGATAATCCTTCTTTTTTCATTTATAAGTTTTGTTATTGCATTGGAAATTTCCTCACAGGCAATTTCTTCTATCAATAAATCATTCTATTCTTTAATGATACGTGGTAAATCATCAGTTATTTCGCTAGCAGTATTGAAATCAATGGTATCTTCCTTAAAAAGGTTTGGATAGTAAGTTTTTATGTATAGCATGTTACAATTTCTGTGGGGTTCGTTGAGATGGGTGCCGATGGATCTCAGATTATTGAAGTTGTTCTTCATTTTTTTTCTGCCCATCCTCCTTTAATTAGATTTTCTTGAACTTTTCGATCTAAACGAGCAAGGTAACTATTGACATCTGAAAAATTTAAGTTTAGTCTTTTCAAGGCTGGGTCTAGATTATGTGAGAGAAATTCGGATCAAGATCGTTTTCAAGCATCTTTCTCAGTGTAAACTTTCGTAATGTTGGATCATAGCATTTTGCCAATGGATTAATCTGATGACCAACATGTTGGTCATTAAAAGATGTAACTACAGGACAATTCTTGTCATTTTTTAAGCCAAAAATTAACTCTCCACGGGCACTCTACCCGATAAAATACACTACTTGACTTTGCTGGCTTGCCAGCGTGACAGCACAAATATATTCGTTTTATTACTTGGTGAGTTTTGGTGTTTACTCTTCCAACACCACTGATTTGTATTCTATGGCTTTTCGAAGCAGCATATTTCTTCATAAATTTTGCTACTTGATCCTATTTCTAAAATGGTTTGCCAATAAAAAGTTCTTCAGTCTTTGTAATTGGTTATTGATTGAGATGACTCTCAAACGTTGCAATCAATTGATATAAAGACAACGATCGATGCTTGAACTATCTCTTTCTATCTTTCAATCAATTTCTCCAACAAAAAAGGCATTACCAATTATCTAAAAACTTATTACTCAAAATTTGGTGTCTGAAATTTTGATGCACAAAACTTTTCCTCCAGCTAATTTAATCGTTACAGTAATAAAAACGCAACTTTATACGGATTCTTTAATGTTTGTAAAACAATTATCTATCAAAAATAGATATACGATAGATCAAAAAAAAAAATACTTTAAACAACTAGAAGTAGTAAATGTTTGTTCTTTGTATTAATTTTTGTTTTCTATTTGCTGCAAATGTTTCTAGTAAGAATAGCATAATAATTATTTGGTATCGATAATGTCTCGTTGAAGATTCAAATTATCAAAAAATAATAAATGAGGAAATATGTTCGAGAATCTTTTTGGTTTAACAATTCTAAGCTTTAACCAATTAGTGCAGCTCTATGAAAAAAATTGGTGGTCGCAGCTCAGGTTTTTTTTTTTTTGGGTCCAAAACTACATATCAATTTTTCCAGCCAATCAGATTGTTCAGTAAACACATAAGGGAGACGCTTGAGAATGCTTTTTTTTAAGGCGATCCCTATCTAAAACTGTGTTTCATTAATTATTTCTTTGGAAAAATTGCTCCGAATCTTAAAAATTGTTTATTCAGTTTCCGGATGAAAAATTCAAGAGTGCGCTTTACCAAAAGTTTGTTGAATTTGTCGAAAAGAATTTGCAAAAGTGAGTCGGTATAATCATTACCTACAAAAAATACAAGAATTTTTTTGTATTCCCTGAGTTAACTAATATATTACAACGCTTGTAAAGCTTGACATTCTTCTCTTAAACTCATTTCGAACTCGCTGGCTATTACATTGATTGTATCTTTTTTTTTTTTTTTTTTGTATGGAATCATTTTACAAGGTTTAGGGTGTTCTTCAAACCTCATTATCGATGTGATAGCTAATGATCACAATAGTGCTCAACTATAGTTATATTAGTTTGAATTCGCAAGCATTATCTTTGATTAATTAACTAGTGTTCGTATCTATGCTCATTTAATATAATCTATTCTATTAAACTAAAGATTGTAAATTGATACTTGATCGTTTCTTATTATTCTTCTATTTATTAAATATCATCGTCAAAGATTAGTAAATAATAATAATAATAAATTCAGTTAAATATGAAAAAAACGTCAGTTTAGAATCCATTGGTTTTAGGTTTTCGCCGATATTGGATCCTTCATATCAATGAAGAAATTATCGATGGATTGTTGTCATGTGAGTAAAGCCTGGTAGATGATAGAGCATCTGCAAATTTTTTTCGGGATCCCTCAAACTTTTTATTTTCTAGAAACTTTAGTAAAATAGTAATTGGTTGACGTCAAGAATGAGAAATCTCAATTGCATATTTTGCCAGGCCAGGAAGAAATGGTTGTAAATTTAAATGACAAACTCAATATTAATTAAAGTGTTTGAGAACGCTCTTAATCCATCAAAATAAATGGAATGTAAATATTTGTTATTTGGAAAGTCATGTTATAGTATATGACGTTGGTGATAATTCTTTTTTTCAATTTCCAGCTAGAATCGCTGTATTTGATGTCCAGAATGAATTATATTTCCAAAGGTTTTTTTCAATGTAATTTCTATGTTGCTTGATTAAATTTATATTTTACAAATTAATTACATCTAATTTTCATCTCTTGAGCAGTTTAAGTTTCTCTAATTTTTTTTGGTTCGTTGAATCTTTCAATGTTTAATGTTCGATTTTAATGGAGAGGGTTCTTTTTTTGATCATTTTTGAATTTTTAATTTTCAGTTGTTTGAAAGGCTTTTTACTTTTTAATTGATATTACGTAATTTGTTGATCTGCTATAATTTCTAGTCCTAATAAGTATGGCACGAATACTCAGATTTGATGTCACGGGAAACCGTGACATAACTATTTTTATTTTTATTTTAAATATTTGTTATATCCAATTCCCCTCATTTGAAATTAAGGTTCGTAAGAACCTGTTGGGAAGTTGTTCCATTGAGATTTCACATGGATTGAGATTACACCTCCCTGCCCAATTAAGAATGGTAGTGAATTATGTGCCGAAGGGAACAGAATATGTGATAGATTTCTGTGTCATCGGAGTGAATGATGTGTAAAGGTGGCGGGGTCGGGAAACTAATTAGGTAGCCTATAGCGAAGATGTGTAGTATGAAGCGAAGCCTGTGCAAGTCTGAATGAATTAAGTGTAAGATGGAGTGGAATCGCTCCCATCGTTAACATGTATAAATTAACATTCAATTGATCTCAATAAAACCCAGATTCATAAGATTCGATCTGAAGTTTAAGTAATATATAGGAAGTAAGCAGGATTGGCCGAAAAGACCTATCCTTCCGGAATGAAACTCAAGATAATTATGATATTTACATATTCATTATAAAAGACATTTAGAAAGACAATTAATAAAGGGAACGTTTCATGAGGATTCTTTTTATTAGGAGAAGAGGTTGAAGGGCATACAACTTCTATTCTAACATCGAGGAGTGAACTGGCATTTATATACAGATTCAAAGGTCATTGAAGACATCGGATGATCTAACGATCTACCCGAAGACATCATCCTTTCATGAGACTATCTACCTTCCGAATGTGGATCCATCGGACTTAGGACTAATTCAAGAAGTTAATACTTAAAATTACTAACCAATTTGGGAAACCTATAACACTCCTAAAAAGTACAAGGTTAATATACTAATTACGGTATACGAAAAGCATTGTCTCACACATTTATACTTGTTTAAATTGAGCCAGCAAATAAGCTGGAGGTGACTTTTTATTTTAAATGATTGATATACGTTAGCACAGCATGTGAAATAGAAGTGAATGGTGACCGAGATTGGTCTGGTACGGTAAATATTATTGCACTGTGAGTAGTGATACGGGCTGACCTCGGCCCATCAGCCGGGCGGGCGGGCGGGTCGGCCCTTGACCCACATTCCAGCAGGTCAGCCGGGCCGGTATATAGTTAAATTTTTTTCGTCTGATAGAATTTCATTGTTAACTTATAATTATTAGTTAAATCACGCGTAGAACATTCTCAAGTTAGTGCTTGCAGTCGATAACTATCTATCCAACTAAAACCGAATAGTCGACTTTTCTAGTTGATATTTATAAATTCAACTAGTCAATTAGAAGTTCTGACTGCTCGCTGATTAAAGCACTGATTATTGATTATAAGTTAGTAAACCACCGTCATACTTATCACTTTTATTTCCAACTATGAGAAAATAGCCCGGTAGATCACCGGCCATAAGAGGACCCATCGGGCTCTCTTATAACCGCTTCCTATTCGCATATAGTAGATCCACTATATATATGCATCATATGCACTCTTCCTACTATTTGTAACATTATATGTATGTGTGCTTATATGATGTGCTATTCATTATACCCGACTAATTAATGCATCTCCGTGTAATTTTTTAGCAATTGATATTTTGCACAAGTATCGTGATGTAATTCTGACTATTTTCATATTGAGAATATCAAATTTTTGTTTGTCTTAAAGTTTTTTAACAATATGATCGGCCCGGTCGACCGGGCCGATTAATTTCCGCAGCCGTGGTCGCCCGAGAATTTGGCACCGGCCCGTATCACTAACTGTGAGTCGTCGCAGAATTGATTTTCCAGCTCGTCGAAGGTGAGCCGGCTGTGAGCAGAGAGACATGTCGCAGAGACATGTGAGCAGAGATGTGTGAGCAGAGGGAGAAATTGACCACGTGATCGTCAGCTTTCATGTTTGTTGGGAGGGTCGAGAAATTCTTGCTTTCGGGTTTTGTAGCGAGGAGTTCCGTGTCGTCTATTCTGTATTTTATAAATACCTTGCTTCCTCCATTGACTACCGCTAACATATGTCGCTGTGTTATTTGCATATGATTCTCAACCTTCAATGATTTTCATTATTGTGAAATTTGGTGCAACGTTCGATCGTACGTATATACGTGGCAAAGATGTGTGGTTGTCACGATTTTTGATCACGTGATCTACCATCACTTCGCATTAATGTTACAAAATGACCGTTATAGAGGCTAAGATTTATAGGAACACATTTGTATGATTAGCTAATTTAAGTTTACCAAAATTTACGATCATGTCAAGTGAATTTATAAGCAGGCGAAAATTCGCTTCTACGTGAAATTCTTGGGGGTAATTGATTATTTTTACACAGTGAATGCTGACGCTCTTTCAAAAATAAGAATTGCCTTTATGGTGATTATTAGCTATTGAAATGTTAGTTCTCAAAAATTACTTTAAACCGTATAAATAAGTCACCCGTGCAATTTATTACATCAACAAATCAGGCGAAAGAACTTAAAACGAAAGGCTAAGATAAAGGCAACTCGTCATGATAGCTAACTACTATATTTCTTTGATTATGCTTTGTAATATATTATGACTATAACAAAAGTTTAAATATAATTTTATTAAAAATTTTCATTTATATCTCAGCTATAAGAACATTTAAGCTACAGATATCCATCGATAACATCGCTTAAAAGTAGGCCGATTCGGAATCTTGTGAATTTGGATTTCATTTAAGTGGGTTTTGAATCCTGAAACAATTTAGGCGATCTCAGGTTTTAAAAATATCATTTATATTGTCGAATATCGTAATTATAATTATAAATGATACGTGTTTAAAATAATTATACTAAATTGCGAATGTATTGACTTTTAATAATATTTGAAAGAATTTAAAACATTATGGAAAAATTTACTGAAAAGGCATGTGCTAGTGCGACAACAATTTTTGTTAATTTATTTTTAGAAATATTGATGTACAGTATTTAACACGAGTTTGATTTAAAATCTCGAAAATATAATCCCGAAGAACGAAATCCTGAAAAAAAATTAACCGAAATCTCGAAATAAATTAACCGGAATTAAGCTAACCTAATTTGGGCTAACTTTCGGGATTTTGATCTTTTTGGATTTTTTTAATCGGGATTTTGTCCAGCTCCCATTTAACACAAATGACACATCAAAAATTACGAGAACATTGTTATTAATTTAGAATTTTGACAATTCATAGCTACTAAAATATAGCAGATCTTATATTATCTTTTTTTGGTTTAGCATGTTAAGTTGTATTATGAAAATTTTAAACCACAATCTAGGCTATCGTTCAAAATTGCGAAAATGAGGACTTAGAAGCAGTCAATGTGATATTAATGTTGAAATCGATAATACTTAACTTAGTTAAACGCTAAAATTCAATATAACTTTAAGATTTTATAGTTTTTAGTTTATTGTCTTTATAATTTATTCTAAACTTTAAAATTTAAACAGTATAAACTACAATACAGTATATATTTTTATCAAGTTTAATCTTGAATATTGTCGGGATAAATAGCTGGAATTGTGAAAAAATTTTAAAATTTGGAATTAAAATAAATTATAAACGATAAAGAGATAAATTTTTAATATAGTAATGTTATAAAATTGCATCTTTTAATTCTAGTATCTAGCTTTAGCATGGATTCTGATAAAAAAAAAAACAACTTATATAACTATATAAACGATTCGAAACTGCTAACAACGAATTTTATTTATCAGTCCTAGAAGGCACATAAAAGAATCAATATTCCAATAAGTTTATAAAAACACGTCGTTTTTTGTGTAACTGGACAATTTATCATTTTTTAGTTTGGGTTTTTTTTTCTTTAAGTTGAAGATATGACTTTTATTTTTTATTTTATTTTTTAATATTTTCTTATACTTTGAAAGAAAAACTTTATTTTATCTGTAAAATATGCCATAATAGAATAGTTACAAATCAGTTTTTCTACCTTGATGATTAAAATCATTTATAATGCTCCAATACCATGGATTAATCAACTAATGTCCACACGCGTTACCTGTATTGATGGAATTAATGACAACGATGTTTTGTATTAGGTTCTAATTGCACACTCGTTTTTTCTTAACAGATTAATATAAATAACAAATAATGAATAATGGGAAGCTTAAATATCGCAGAGCTTATTTTTCGTAAGCAAGATTTGTTAGAGAGATGATTACAATTTTTAACGGCAAAACTCAAAATAAGCATTATTCATAACAAATTGCTGAGACTTATCATAACTTTTGATCCAATATATTCTATGCAGTACAGAAATCAATTAAATGGAGAATTCATGAGCTAATTTGCCAACAACTAACATGTATCAAAATTTCGATTTGACAAATGAATTGAAATAAGTACAATATATGCCTTCTAATGTATTTTAAATGCACGTGTGCAGATCTTTATTTCTCTGCAATATTATTAAATTTATGATTTAACTATTTGTACTAAGCTTTTAAGATACAATGTGACTGATGAACGGACAATAATATTTTGGTTTGAAAATTTGGGTGATCTGCAGATAATTACGAATTTTTGTCCTATTCGTCAATGGCTTGGCTCTGTTATATTACAGTATTAATAGCATTTTCCCTCAGGTAATCCTGCAATTGGAAAGTAGCAAATTTTGTTTTCACAATTGATCAGTTCTAAGTTTCCATTAATACTGGGCTGTAATCAACGACACCCGACGCGACTATTTTTTGCAATTGCAAAGTGTCTTTTATCACATATTAATCTGACGAAACCTTTAACGAACTATTGATGATTAACAAAAAAAACCCTCTATGAATCAATTCTGCTAATAGAATATTAAAATACAGTCGACTCTTTTTCAACGAGTTTTTTTATAGTTAATTCCGGATATATTAAAACCTTAATTTTTTCAAATTATTGTTTTCTTATACAGGCTAATCTATTAATTCTGCTAAAGACTTTGTTAGCAATTTGTAATTGATAACGAACTTTTTTCTTTACCAAATCATTAGTTCGTTATAAAAAAAGTAACTGTTCAAAAACAGGATCATATGTTAGTTAATATTTAGTTCACATTACAAGAAATTTGAAGTTAGCAGGTTTTTTTTATTAATTTCAACCATCATATCTCGTAAGATTAAAGCCTTTAAGTAAGTCCAATAAGTTGGATATAGATAGAATTGTACAAACAAAAAAAAAACAGCTTCGCATAAATTAATTTGTTTACATTATGAAGAGAAAGCATAAATGTTTATTCCTTTCATTTGTTATAGATTTTTATTCGTCATAAAATTCTCCATTTGTCAATTGACCCATTTGTGAACGTAGTGTAACTATTATTCGTTAGAGTTTGTAGTAACACAGCCTTAGAAATATACAGTATATATTAAAGTTCATAATGTTTTACCTACAGTATGTACAAATATTACTAAAAGATCAGAATAAACTGGGATACAAAGCAAATAAAAACTATACTAGTAAAGTTCATGCATTCATGCTTAAAAATTTTAATTTAGGCAGAAATTATAAAATTAAAATTTTGATAGCATAGATTTCGGCAATTAATATAGTAAATTGGAAATATAATTAATTCCAAAGCGTCAAACAATTGTCGTGAATTGTAAATAGGAATGTAAATTTTTCATGTAATTTGTAATTTTAAGCACTGACATTTAGTTTCTGAGATCAAACTTTCGGCGATTTAAGAGTTATTAAATGATGCATTTATACAGGTTAAACTTTTGTAAATCTGGTATAACATGTGAAAATTTCTGAAATTTAATTTCTAAAACTTACGCAAAATTACATGTAATGTAAAATTGTAATGTAACACAACCCTAATTGTAAATAGGTAAATAGCTTAAATTTAATATCTTGTATTCATGAAGCGAATTGACAAAATGCGCAAAAATATTTTGCATCGGCACACCCAGAAACCTGCAAATAGACCATTGAATGTCGCATTATACATATAAAAGCCAAAGAACCAGTAAAACTTGAGTTCAAATTTTGCTTCTCGCTTGCACACATATTAACTTTTATTATATGATGATTTTTTAAATTACATTAAAATTCAAAATAAATTTACAATACTATACATATAATTCTATGTTAATCTCAAATAATAAATTAGAATGTAAATATAAAGAGCTAAACATAAGTAATTATGTTATTTATGTGTCGATAGGAATTTACTTTTGATCAATGATAGATGACTATCCTCCTTCATCTTTTATTTTACTAATAGGCCATTATTGAAGTCTTGATTTCAAGCTCTTGGCTCCTAAGACCCTTCTAATAATGGACTCATGTTTTTTACCATAATTAACGCCAGCACCGCTTGAAGTGGTTTGACCATGTACACTTTGTTCATTAGAGCTTTTACTTGAATGGACTTGATTTCCATGGTTATCTTTGGCGTTAACGTTACTTTTTGAGCTTTGAGAATGTCCAACTAATTCTTGAGAGTTTTTGAATGCATTGGATTTGCTTCCACCTTTACCTTTTGATGCGCTAACACCGCTTTCTGAGCCTTGATTAAATCCATCGAATTTAGAAGTGCTTTTGCTTGCATCGAATGAATTTCCACCATGTTTGGCACTAACTCCACTTTTTGAGTCTTGAGAAAATCTACCGAATTCAGAGGAGCTTTTGCTTGCATCGAATTTGCTTCCACCTTTGCCTTTTGAGGCGCTAACACCGCTTGAAGAGCTTTGACCATGTACATTTTGTTCATTGGTGCTTTTACTTGAATCAAAATGATTTCCATGCCTATCTCCGGCATTAACTTTGTTTAAAGAGCTTTGAACATATCCATCGTTTTCAAAGGACTTTTTGTTTGCATTGTATTTGATTCCATTTTTATCTTTTGAGGCATGAACATCACTTGAAGAACCTATAATATTTCCATTTTTTTCAGAGGAGCTTTTAATTGCATCAAAATGATTTCCATGGTTATCTTTGGCGCTAGCCTGGGCTGTAGAGCTTTGAGAATGTACATTTCCTTCAAGAGACTTGCTGCTTTCGCCGAATTTGCTTCCATGTTTATCTTTTGAGGCGTGAACTTCGCCTGAAAAGCTTTTAGCAAAAGCATCATTTTCATTGGAACCTTTACTTGCAGAGGATTGACCATGTCTGTTCTTAGATTCTACACCGGCTTGGTCACTTTTACTGTGTGATCCACTTTCACTAGAGGTTTTAGTTGCATCGAATTTGCTTCCATGTGGACCTTTAGAGGATTTAATACTGTTTGAAGCGCTTGAATCTTGTTGGAACGATTCTGCTTGTGCTTGATATTCACTAAATTTAGAGCGTCTGGTAAGATCGGCTGTAGTACTAGGTTCAGCCGAATTAATGATGAGCATCATTACATTAATGACGATTAGGAGTAATGATAGGGATTTCATCTTGATGAACGATCTTTTGGAGGAAATAAGAAGGATAAATATTTAAATGGGATTAATGTAAGAGAGGGAAGGAGAGAAAAGAGGATTTAATAAGATGAGAAATGACTGAGACAAGGAATAAGGAAGAGATTTCCATGTTATTTATATTTTTTCATTTTTATGTAAAAATCTAATTTTCTCAATATTTTTCATACTCCAAGTGAATTTGTGAATTTGTTGACAATTTTAATAAAATGCATTAATTCTCAATGAAGCATCTTGAATTCGATTCGATATTTCAGATAATTAATCAAGACAATGTATTCCTTTATTCCCTTCACAATATGAATTGGGATTTTTCGTCGTGATTGAAATAATTTGGTACAATTCTCACTTTATTGAAATTCCCTTTTGATAAAAATAAGGTACGACAATATAAATTAAATACATTTTTTGTCCACATTTTTTTGCCTTTCAATAAAACACTAATGCAGATACCACCTAGGTCGGGGCATTCAGACATAGTTTAGCCCCTTATGACTAACGGGTAGTCAAATATATACAACAGGCATGTGGGGTCATAAATGAAGTACTTCGAGGCATCCCATTGTCTTCCTTCTTTATTAAGGTATCAAAGTCGACTGCACCGTTTTTTTTTATTTCTTTATTTGGAAGTTGTTTAGAGCGGCATCCACTTATTTGCGCGGGTAGTATAAATTCCAGAAGAGAACATAACCAATCGGAGAGTGCAAATTTGATTATTCCGGATCAGCTCGACAAAGAATCTGAACATGTGTAAAAGAATAAAAAAGTGAAAATACTCAAATATTTGATATTAAAATCGATTTTTGTGAATTAATTAAAGAAGATGAGATGAAATTTTGCATATAGTAAACGTCAATCTAACCCTATATCTTCTAACGTGAAGGCTCCAACCCTATATTTTTATCTCGTACTTCAGTTTATAAATTGGGTTTCCTTTTTGGTTTGTATTACCCCGCGCAAATAAGAAAATCGGTTAAGACGGAATGTATGATCTACATACTGCAGTCTTGATATCTTTATAAAAAAGCCATAAAAAGGTAACTGCTTTAACCTCTCCCTTTCTATCAATTCCCTTATATGGAGGTCGTTAGAGTAGAGTTAACAATATATGAGCTATATTCCATAGAAAGGCAACTCCCCACTTATTTGGTAGATCTACATCATTAACCAATCAAAATCGTAAAAAATTCTAAAATTTCGGGGAGCAATTTTACCTAAAATTCCTACCAATTCCTTATCCCTAACTCTAACCCTAGACAAATTCAAACCCTAGTTTTGGTTGCTTTGCTTTAAATATAGTTCCAAATAAGGAAATCGAAAATTTTTGCAGTAATATCAGTCAGATTAAATTGATTATTCTTAATTAACTTTTGTAACTTACAGCAAACTCTTTTTCTTGATCAAAAATCAAATAAAAAAATTATAATGGGCTGTTTTAATATGTAACACCCCATATATCAAAATCTTTAAAATTTAGCGTAATATTAACTCAGAACATATTAAATATAGGGCGAACTATAATATAATTGTAAATTAGTAAAATGTTTGAAAATCCACAAATTCCGTAACTACTATGGTGTAATTGTAACAAGACTAATGTTGTTGAATATGCTGAATACTGAGCTCATAGTTATAACTCTATTGATGCCATTAAAATCATCACTAGGGATGGGTACGGTCCGGTCATGACTGGTCATGACCGTGACCGATATTAGCCGGTCAGAGCGGTTTGACCAACCGGTCAAGATTATGACCAATGCCAAATTCTTAATATTCTTGCTAATAAATGAATAATTATTGCTTAAAATTCATATCGGTGTATCTGTATCATCTTATAAATAGAAAAATCAACCCGCCTCTCAAAAATTTTTCAGATCATGTGACTTTGCATGAAACTACCCAGTAGCAAAACTTTCATTTTTGATACACCTGCACCTACTTTTTTGCACCTAAACGTACCCCAAAAATCTTATTATGTTTTTGAGACATGACGATTTTAAAAAAGTCACATGACTGCCGTAATTAAATTGGCCAATGGGATTGCAGGTAAGATTCTAATAACAAAGCTTGAATTTTTTAATCGGATCTAATTTTTTTATTATGCCAATCATACTTGAACTTCTAATTAAAGTTGTAGAGAAGAAGCTTAGACCATGCAAAGTTAATTTTTCGTTTTGCATAACCTGGTGCTTCAAAATTCTGGTTGGCGGGTCAGATGTTTTTTTTTAAAAAAAATAACTTTGCATGGCCTAAATTAATTCATGTTCACATCTAAGGTCAAGCAAAGTTAATTTTTCGGTTTGCATAATATGGAATCCGAAAATTTTGATTTTTTTTATTAGTCCTATAAGGTAATTCCAGAAAATTAAGGTCATCATCGGGTGACACTGGAAAAAAAAATTAAATGGCAAAAATGGAATAATTGGTACAATGGGAATTAAAAAAATTTTTCTTTGAAAAAATTTGGTCAGTCACGTGATATTTAAAATCATTATATCTCCTTGTCAGAAACACAGAAAAATTGGTTTTATTATTCACAAAAATTTATTTTGAAAATCGTAAATATTTGGTTAAATTTTAATAAAAATTTTACAAATATAAAATGTAAATTTATTGTCAGTTTGATCTCTCTATAGTCACACCTCTATATAAGCACCCAATATTGTGCAATGGACTTAAAATATAGTAAAAAACCTCATATAGTTACATATCACTTATAATTAACTCTCTTCAATCTTTTTTGGTGATCTGCCTCGGATCGTTGCCTTTTTTGTGCAATCTGCTTCTGATCGTTACCCTGATTTATCATGTGCCGGTTGGATTATTGGTTTAGTGGCCTACTCGTGACCTGCCACATTTCCTTTTAAGATAAAAAGGAAAAGATCTTTGTAAACCATTTTTATATATAGTATCTGATCTATCTGATCGGTGCGATCTGATAGATATATCCGCGCATGTGCTCCCAAAAAAATTTTATGGAGTACGGGTTGTATTAATACTTTTTATTATGATAGGGCTGTGCGAATCGTGTATGTGATGATTTTATGAATTTGTTTTTAGTTTAAAAATTTTTAACGTTGGCTTTAGAATGAGAAATGAAGCGCGAGATTATGTGTTGTTTGATAGTGTACTGTTGATTTTGTTTTGAGAGGTTTGTATATTTCGCACAAGACGAAAAAAAACAAGTGAATAGACACGTGAGTATGGAATATGTTGGGCTGGTTTTGTCTGGATTACTTTATTGATGCGTTTGCGATTAAAGACTATTATGTTATCAGTAACATGGATTATGCGGTGTAAAGATCATGTAATAAAATACGTAATTATGCTTTTGATTGTTAAAGTATAATTAATTTTTAATACTGATCGGTATGATAATAATCATCGCTTGACGATCGATTATTATTGTGATTACGATTGCGATTTACCATTTATAATAAGATATTATCGTTAATATATTATAAATAATGTATTGATACAAAAACGAAGCAAGGTTTAAAATGGTAAACAAGACGATCATGATCGTGATCGCGATTAGTTAGGTGATAGATCATTACTATCGATTGGATACAACAATTTTTACAAGTCAACAATAAAGTTTTTGTGTAAATTTTTAATTAATTAGTTAAAATATGGTAAGAATAACTTTACTGTACTTATTGTTATGCATCGGCTTTCGTAGTTCATGTTACTTATTTATTACTTTATCTTCGATTGGTCCTTAATAGATAATATATTTAGACGAGAAAATAAATTTCTTAATCGTTGTGATTAAATAATAAATACCGTATTTTCGCGAAATAACGCAAAGGGGTGAATTTAATAATTTTGGCCTAAATTGAGCTTAATTTAGGTCATTATTCAAAATAACACCCATGCCCGTTATTTCGCGAAAATACGGTATATTTGTAGGTAATTGTTATAAATATATTGTGAGTTGAATTGGTATATATATGACCGTAATATTCACTATATTCGTTGTGAATTTCATTATTTTTTTTAAATTCTTTTAAAATGCCTTTGGATACCACTTTAATTGTTATTATTGTAACAAAAGAAAATACTAATTCATTAGCACATGGTTTTGCTAAATATCAATTAGCCAATAATGATTTTAAGATCATACGTTGAAAATATTTTTATCCTTTTAATAAACTCAAGTTCAACTTTTTTGATGCACTAGTTGATTTTGGAATTATGATTTTCATTTATTCACAATTACAATATACCAGTATGATCACATGAAATGTGTGATGGATGGTTTAATTAATGCTTTTGGGCATGGCCTATGCTGATTTTTGCAGAATCCTTTTTTAGTAGAAGTAATAGCTTTCATTTATTTATTTTGGAGAGTCAACATTTTTACATGTGAAACGTCATAAGTCGATTATGCAATATGATGCAAAAAATGACGTTATTGATTATAAAATTTAAAAATTGTGCCATCTAAATTTATAGTTCGTCTGTTTAAATGTTTTAATTGGTTACCTGTGCATTAAGACATTTTAGACCATTCAAAATTTATAATAGTAGTTACTACGATATTCTAGAAATCTGTAACATTTTTGATCGTATATATGATTGGGAATATATAGGCAGTTTGTTAATACTTAATTGTTGCGTGCAAATGTTCTATGATTACATTATCGTAATGGTTTTCATAGATTATTACTACATTTTTGAGACTTTCTTAAAATGAATTAATTATTCCTACCAAACTAGAATTTCATATAATCATACTTTTATAATGGCCTCAGCATCAACTGCAATAATTAAAATAAAAATATGTTAATTTTCAAAAATGATCTATAATATCATACTTAGTACGTTCCTGGTTTTAGCGCGCAGCTTCCCTAATTTGATCAACATTATCAGGTATTCTTAAAACAAAATCTTTTTAATATTATCATTATAAAACCAGATTTTGTAATTTTAGACTTGTTATTTATTATTTACTATATTCAGCTTTACTTGGGCAATACACAAATAAATTTGCTAGGGTTGAATATAATCAAGATATCGATAGAGATGATTAAATTAAAAAATATATTTTTTAAATATTTAAATTAATTTATTTGTGTTTTTAGTTATATATATTTATATGTTGTTGTGATTTTTTTCTAAGTAATATTATGGGTTTTTTTCTTAACATACATATAATTATATATTATATAAATCTTAAAATTCTGAACTTCTTGGTAATAATTTTTAATTCATGCTCAAAACTATTTTTATTATTTTATTACACTATAAAATACTATATGTACTATACGTATGTACTGTACATACTGTACACGAAAAAAATTGAGCTATCTTTGGTTGTATATATTGTAACTTAAGGTAGAAGAGCATATTCGAACTGATTTAACTCTAATAGTTACTAGGAGATAAGTTTCTGATTTTTCGAATAAAAGTCTCTCCCGCACTACACTAGCTTACTTTCTTTATTTTTCTTTAAATAATATCAAAGAGACTTCTCTACCTGTATCCTTTGTATTGTATTGTATTGGGTTCTATTCTCTTTCTT
Organism: Gigaspora rosea; assembly: GCA_003550325.1. Lineage (NCBI taxonomy): Eukaryota > Fungi > Glomeromycota > Glomeromycetes > Diversisporales > Gigasporaceae > Gigaspora > Gigaspora rosea. The sequence goes on along the minus strand of QKWP01002614.1, from coordinate 16,770 downwards.
TATTGAAGTCAAACCAATTCGTTTAATTACATTTAAATTTAATATACAACATGTTAATGTGTTGTTTGGCACATTAACATATTGTTTAACATGCTAAGTGATAGTACAAACTAAGCATAGTACGTTGACGTGCTATTAAGAATGGTTATAATCTGCACCCCTTAATACTCAAATGTGCTAACATGTTAATGTGTTATGAAGATTTTACAAGTGGCGATTATATGTCAATCGTGAGGTTTACATTGATTCTGACTAACATTTAACGAATTATACAAAAAAAAATGAAAGTTATCTATACTAAATAAAGAGAAGAGCTATTACAAATTAAATAAACTAATCGAAAATTTGAAATTCGACAGCATAAATTCGCGTGATCTAGTGATCGAATCTGCATCATTTTAAATCATGCGTATAACGATCACTGATCAAATTTTAAGTTTACTGATCCCCGAATTTTCTATTAGTCAATTGCAAATTTTATCTTCATTGAATGAAATAAATCACTAATCAAATACTTAAAATTTAAGTAAAACTATCAATTTGAATAATCTATTTATAATCATTATTTCTGTAAAAAAAAGTATCGATTTGAATAAACTATTAGTAATCGTTATTCATGTAAAAATTAAATATCTATTTAAATATTTTTTTAAATTATTAAAACCAGTACTTTAACTATTCACTATCGAATAAAAAAAAACACTTCAAAGCTCTTTTTCGATAATTTACTGGAACGTTTCATCATAGATTGAAATAACTGTATATGAGAATACAGCCAAATAAAACTAAAATTATATCTCTATTATTTTTTTTATTTATTTGTTTTTTTTTCTTTACTATTCATTTCTTTTCTAGCTTTTTTTTCCAAAATTATTTTTTATTTTTTTTTAATTCGTTTTGATCTGTTTTTAAAAAATTATATAATACGTTCATCCAAGAAAAGGAACTTCATACAACATACAAATTTAACAGCATAAATTCTTGTGATCAAGTAATCAGATCTGCATCATTTTAAAGCATGCTCAAATTTTAATTTACTAGTTCCCGTAGTTTTCTATTGATCGAATGCAAATTTTATCTCTTGTAAATCACTATTTAGATACTTTAAATTTATGTAAAAAGGTATCAATTCGAATAATTTATTTATAATTATTATTACTGAAAAAATATCGATACGAATAAACTATTAGTAATTGTTATGTATGTAAAACTTAAATAGTTATTTAAATACTTTCTTCCTACTCATTAAAACTAATACTCTAGCTATTCACTATCAAATAGAAAAAAAAAACATTAAATCATAGTAAAATTGGACATTTTTGCCCACACAATTATATAAGTGATAAACTCCACGCTATATGAATAGCTGCAAGTCATATAATTTATTACAATTTCTTATTTTTTATGAAAATAATTCTTAATATTTATTATAAATAAATTATTATAAGTTTATTGTAAATATTACTCTAAATAACCTTTTATATCTTTTTAAATGTAAACATGTTAATTACATAAATAACGTTATTTAAACCACCAACAAAAAACCATTCACGAGAAATCTGAACTACTAAAACAACCTCAAGACCCAAAGTTACTACAATAATTTTTACTAGCCACCATGATACTTTGATACCTAAATTATCTCCTACCTTAATTTGATCGATCATTGATCATCCTTAAACTTATTAACCTTACCCCCATAGCATTTATTAAGCCGAAACCAACTAATTTCTATGTTATATATTAACACCCAAAAGTCAACCCGTACCTCATAATCAAAAAAAATTTAGAAAATCTACTTAATTACAAAATAATTTACTAGCAAATATTTACAAAAAAATCCAAATAAATTCGTACTTGTTTAATTAACGAAAACAAACTTCAAGATAAAAAAAAATTTTTTAGACTCAGGTTATTTTCAAACAGACTATTCTAAACCCAAAATCAACGCACTAAAAATACATCTTCTTACACAATAGAATTATGTTTTAACTTTTAAAACGATAATCAGCAATAATAAATAAGTACAAAATCTCGTTCATCTCTAAATATATAATATATCAACACATTAAAATAGATTCATTTATTTCGAGCTCCCTTTAAGCAACTCAAGAGCCTAGTTACTATTACTAAAAAATTTTAATTTTTTATCTATTTTATAAATAATAAACTCTTATTATAGTCACCAATTTTGATTAAATATGGATTATAAAATCTTATCAGTCATAGGACATATCCCCTTAAAATAGCCTTGAAATAAGTTTATAATAAAAATATAATAAAAATATATGAATTTACTATAAACTTTGGGCTAAAGAATCTTTTTAGCTTAACTAATTAACTTAAAATTAAATTTTCAAACATATAGAAAAAGAAAATAAGAAAAATTTAAGCTTAAAACCATATTGAAATTTTGTTAAATTTGCACTATTTCAAAATGTAACTTTGTTAAAAACAAAAATGTACAAAATTTAAATTAGCAATTATATATAAAATCATGCTCTGAACAACCTTACTTAGACAATGAAAGTAGGTTACCTTGTAAAAAAAAGGGTTAGCTATATGCTAAAGTTAAAAATTTTTGTATTGCAATATAAAACCTTTTTTTGTCAAGATAACCTGCTTTGGGCCTCTAAGTAAACTTGTACAGCATGTAATTCTACTTATACTAAAGTTAAAACACGTTTTTTTAACTTTTTACTAAATAAAAAATGGTATTAAAGTTAGAGAAAAAAATTTTTTTGAAAAAAATATTCTAGAACTTTAACCCCATTTATTACTTAGTAAAAGGTTCAAAAAAATGTATTTTAATTTTAGTACAAGTAGAATTACATGCTAAACAAGTTTACTTAGAGGCCCAAAGCAGCTTATCTTGACAAAAAAGTGATTTTATATTGCAAACCAAAAATTTTTAACTTTAGGATATAGCTAACCTATTTTCTTACAAAATAACCTACTTTCATCACCTAAGTAAACTTTTTTAGTGCATAATTTTACATATAATTATTAATCTAAAATTTGTAAATTTTTGTTTTTGATGAAGTTATATTTTGAAATAGTACAAAATTGACAAAATTTCAATATGGTTTTTAAGCTCAAATTTTCTATTTAAAATATTCTATTAAAAATTCTTAAAGGTTTGACAGCAAATGATTTTTAATGCAGTAATCTGATATAATCTGATTTGGGTAAAACAACTAACAAAATATTCATCTCGATGTGACAATTCTAATAAGTCTAAGATCGTTAAAATTAAATTACATATTTCTGAGATTATTAAGGATTTGTACCACTTTACCTAATTAAATTTAAATATCTAAGTAAAAATCCTTAATAATTTTAGCATTTTGCAAATTAAATTTGGATAGTTTTGGACTTTTTAAAATCATCTCATTGAGTCAAACATTCTGGTAGTTGTTTTATTCAAATTGGGCCACTAGATCAAAAGTTATTACTAGGGCTCCTATCGGATCGGACCGAACCGGACTTTTGTCAAGTTTGAATCCGGTTCGATTTTCGAACCGAACTCGAACTTTTTGTTTCGAACTTTTTAGTCAAGTTCGAGTTCGGTCCGGGTTCGGTCCGAAGTTTGTCAAACTAGTTTGAAATCCGAATTAGTGATATGAATCGAAAATCGATTAATCGATTAGTTGCGACAAATGATATTGCATGATCGATTTATATAATTTACTGGTAAGTTTTATTTATTTTATTATATTATATTATAATAGTTTTATGTACAGTATTTATTATATCATAGTTATTTAATTATTGTATCATATTTATGTGCGTAATATACATAGTATAAATGTTTCTAGTAACGAATATCATCGCTTACCACTAATTCTGTCCAAAACCTTACCCTAACCTATAACCCATGTCCGTATCCTTACTCTAACCTTAACCCGCAACCCTAACCTTAAAATTCAACTACCCGATCGCAGCCTCCTAATAAAACCCACCCAATAAAACTATATAACCAAAACCAAGACACCCTAACCCTAAACGCGAAGATATTCAAAAACCCTAACCCCAACTAACAGCAAAAACGATGAATCCAACAATAAAAATGCTGTACTACGGCGACCACCAACAATAACACGAAATCAACAATGCTAAGTTTTCCACACTCCAATAACGGCGGTGATAGCTACGAAAGTAATTCACCATCTAATAACGCTGATACCACAATTAAAGCGTTTTTATCACTCCAAGAACGATTATGCCAACGACGAGAGCATTATGTAATGGCATCAAAAAGGTGTTAGTAAAAGCAAAACAATCAAAATAAAAACAAAAGAGGAAAACATACGAACCTAGCATATCCAAAGAACGGCGAAGAATGGTGGCCACAAAACAGTTCTCAAGACCGACCTAACAAAAAAATGAAAAGCGTTAGTAATGCATTCACAAGACAAAAGCAACAACGAAAAAAATAAAATCATACGTCCCGGACTTGCAAGACATGCATCCCAAGAAAGTTCAAAAACACCCTAAAGGACCTAGAAACAAGAAAAAAAAAGCGTTAGTAACGCGTTCAGAAGCAAGAAAAAAAACAAGAACAACGTATCTACAAAATCATACTCTTCAGAATTTTCAAACAAATGCCTAACAGGTTCCAAGAAGCCTAGCAATCCTTAAAAAAAAGAAACAAGTGTTAGTAACACATTCACGAATCGAAAAAGCAAGACAAAAAAATTAAAGCATACACCCCAAATACCAAGACAATTGCCCACAATTTTTATGAACGTCCTAGAAAAAAAAAAGAACTGTCAGTATGTATTCATGAACAAGAAATCAAGAACAATACTCTAACCTCCTATCTTGTCATTAGCCAACATTGTCGTGAAATGACGCGCCAGCAACAAAACTAGGAGTAAGGCTGTCATTGCCAACGTACAAGAAATGACACCTAAACGACGTACTCGATAAAGACACAAATTCCCACCAACAGCCAACAACAATGGCTACACACAATTCGCCAAGACACCAATAACGAAACGAAACTATGGCACCAATTCCAAACGACAGCTCCGGTAACGACGACGACACCAACTCAAGTGAAGTGTCACAAAAAAAAAAAAATATTAATAACTAAACGCGTTGAAACAAAAAAATTAAAAAAAATTCAACTGATTCAATCAGTTGATAATCACTATTTATACCCCATAATTAGGGGTGCATCACGGTGCATGGTGCACCAAATTAAAATTTCCTTAAAAATTATATATATATAATATATATATAAAATAAAATTTTAATATTTTCAAAAAAGGCACCTGGCCGGGTTACGAGAAACAATTATATTTGTTTGCACGGCCTAACTAATCGATTATGATTTTTTGCCCCGATTCATAACACTAATCCGAATACTAGTATAAATATTCGAACTTCAAACTAGTTTGACAAACTTCGGACCGGACCGAACTGAACTCTTAACTGAGTTTGAGTCTGGTTCGAAGTTTGAAACTAGCAAAATTTAGAGTTCAAGTTCGGTTCGATCCGGATCGGATCCGAACTGGACCGAACCCGAACCGAACATAGGAGCACTAGTTATTACTAACAACTATTTTAGAATTTTTAATATATTACTTATTGGCCTTTGGTCATGTGACCATGACAAGATATTTTATTTATAGTCACATCTCTATAATATTACCAAAATAGAGTGTGACAGATTTGGTAATTATAGAGAGGTCAGACTGTATTTACTTTTGCTTATCTATAATTATGAAAAATTGATACTAATATTTTTTTTAAACTACTAGATTGTATTTTTGCAAAAATCATTACCAATATTTTCTATCCTTTGAGCTTTTGCTAATATCTTTTTATCTAGAACCAATTTATTAAATTCAAGATTCAAAAGTTAATATTCTTATAAAAAGCCATTTTTATTGTTTTTTTCTTTATAGAATCAATTAAAACTTTAATAACTATAATATTTTGTACAAAAAAAAACAAAAAATATATATACACAAAAGACCTCTAATGTTTTCTCTTCTTAGATCCAACCTCTTTAATGTTTTCTTCTCTTAAATCAATCTTTTCACTTTAAATTCAATAGTGTTCTTGCAAAGAATCTCAGTACTTTGATAATTTTTTGATTGCAATTTTATTGGATTTATTGCTAATTTTATTGGCTCCAAATTATGTAATTTGGATTTACATAGAAAATGCTCATAAACTTGGATTTATATAGAAAATACCAGAATATTTGGATTTATATAAGTAAATTTGGATCAAAATTTTTCTGTGTCTTTGCTTTTTATATCTTAAAAAGTAAGAATGCATTTAAGTGTATTAAAAAAGTAAGTGCAGATGTATCAAAAATGAAAGTTTTGCACCCCAGTGTTGCTATAAAAATTTTACTGTCATGTGATAACTAACAGTAAATTGGTCAATAATAAAGTAATTTTTTTTGTACAATCACATGACAGTAAAATTTTTATAGTGATACTGAAAAAGATTGATTAATAATATGTTTTATTTTTAAATAAAACCTTTTTATACCAGTATGATCACATTTCTTGTATAATATGAAATGTATATAGGGATAGTTTCTTCAACTTTTTTGATATCACTTATCCTGTTTTTTGAAAAACCTTTTTAGTAAAAGTAATAATTTTCATTTTTTCAATTCAGGCAGGGTTATAGTGATTCTGATGGCATGAGATCACAACACATGCATATCTAATGTATATTGAACAATAGTATAGGAATATATTTGTATCAAAAATAATATTTTATGTTGTAATATAGTACTGGATTCTTTTTTTAAAATTATACTTGTTAATTAATGCATGTGTGATCTGATTTTGAATGAAATCTTATTAAATCAATCAATATATGATAATATCGAGTAATAATAACATTACTTTATTATGTTACATTAAATTCTTGTACCCTAATAAAAGTGTTAAAAGGGCCCCAAAATATATATAGATAGGTCATGTATGAGTTTGCTTATTTTTGAGGTTTTTATGCTGATCTTTTTCATTTATAGTAATTTTTGCTTATTTTTGAAGTTTTTTGCAGATCTTTTCTTTTTTAGTAGCCCTATAATTAACCTGACCTATCTATGTATATTTCAGGGTCCTGTATTACATAATCAATATTTGATAGTTTTGATTGCTATTTGATAAAATTTTGCTGTTTTTGATTTACTGTATCCAAAAACCGTAATCAGACTGTAAAAAAATTTTAAATTATGACAATTTATTTAAATTTTTAATTATTGAGACATATGGGGTATCCTCTATTAAAAGGGCCCATTTTTACAGTCATCTCATTTTGAGATATTTGAGCTTAACTATTTGTTTTGATTTTTAGACTAATCTAGAATTAATCAAATTTCACAATTTTGTTTAGTTAAATGTAGCAGATAACTATCAGGTAGTCTCATAATATGCTTGGCCTTAGACAACTTCATTTAATATTTCTTTTACATTATTTTTATTTTTTATTATGCAAATCAACTTTCATTTATAATAAAAAAATATCAATCATGTTAAAATTTACATGAATCTAAAAAAACTCAATTTTTGAAAAATTGTAAAAATGGGCCCTTTTAATAGAAGACACCCCATATGATCATTTCTTGTTAAATATTGTAAGATATTCTTATAATTTGTAATTGGATAAATTAATAATCAGTTGTCATTCATTTATAATTTTTTTTTTATAGAAAGAAAATTGACTTTTATTAGTTACGCATACTTTGAATTTTGATTTAAAAAATTATTAAGTGTACTTTATATCTTTTAAACTAGATTGAGATATGGACCTCGAGGTTCTTTTAGGGTCTTGCCATAGTGTGATCAAACAAGGATAAGTATTTTTGTAAATAGTCTTCTGTTGGTAGTTCAAACTCACTTTACTTAGGTCGTGCAATATTGATTTTTCATTTTGTATTTTATGGATTTTAAAATTTGGAACTGACAGATAGATTTTTTTAATTTACTACAAATAGAATAATGTTCACTTTTAAGGTTATTCAAGGATAATTTTTATTCAAAAAATTGAACTAGCAGTCATAGTTTTCCTGTTAGCCCTATTGAACAATTATGGAAAATTAAAGTCTCCATCAGGTAATACTGGATAAAAATAGCAGAGAAAAAACAGATGTCAAAAATTGAACAATTAGCACAATTGTAATCTAAAAAAAAGTTTGAGTAAATTGAACAAATTGGATGGCAAGTAATGCAAAAGAAAAAAATCAACTTTGCATGGCCTTATATAGTTCTTTATTCTAGTCATAATGGTTAAAAAGCTCTAATGCAAGTGTTAATATTATTAATGATAATCATGCGAAAGGACCCTGGATATCTCTCATATAGGTCATAAGTGGATTTTGGCCAATTTTGACCTAATTTGCTGAAAATGACAAAATCTATTTATTTAAATAACTTTTGATCCAGTAATCAGAATTGAATGAACTTTTTTTTGTTGGATGCGCCTCACTGAGAGCTTCATTTTAAAAAAACGTTTATTCAAATTGGATTCCAAGATAATTGCCAAAAACAGATTTTTTGCTTTTCAAATTTTAGGGGTTTTTGCAGAAATGCGTAACGTATGACCTCTGTACTACATGTCTGGGTCCTCATGTGAACAAGGGCGAAATTAGATAATGCAGGTTATTAATCTAATAATGAACATTGGAATAGATTAATTGATTGATAAATCAAGTAATTAAAAGTTTAATTGATTTATGATTTTATATAAAAGGTAATTAATTTGATTTCTTTCTTTAACTGGGTTATACTAAACAGAATTCAAAGTGCAGATTAAAAGTCACAACTAACAACACAATTTAGAGTAACAAATATTCTACAAATAAAAGTAAGTTTAATAAGGGATTTATTTCAACAATTTTGGGTTAAAAAGAAACTTTCTCTGAGCTAACACTTTACTCTTATTTCATTACAAATTAATTCAACCTTAACCATATCTGTAATGCATATTAACAACCTTAATAACATTAGTATTTTGAACGAAACTCAAATTTGCTGATCAAATTGGGCGAAATAGTTTGGAGTGTTTCAAACTTATAGGACAAAACTAAAATTTCTTGGTGCAAAACATTTCAGATTTGAAAGTTAGTTTCACCTAAAACACTGAAACAATATAAATTACATTAATTTGATGCAAACTAAATTACTTACAAACTCTGGTCACTACAATAGTACCGGTAAGTTCTATTTCTGCTTTTTACAATAACTCAATATAAATTAGAATAATTTTGATTTCAAATTTAGCATAGAAGTTCCAATAATTCAAATACAAATTAATTCAACCTTAACCAATAAAGAGTCATCAAAAGAGTAAGTTCCATAACAGAATTTTTACAGTAACTTATAATAATAATCACAATAATTTGAATACAAACTAACTTAACTTTATACTAGAGTAGCAAGTAAGTCCTGTAACACCTACAATTGTGATAATTTAATAAAAAGCTAACTAATTCAATCTTAACAAACTTAGATATCAAAGACATTTATAATAATAATTTCTCAGTAATTGGGCATTAGTGGATTTATTCTTAATAGTAATAACAGAAATATATATCTGATACTAATCAGTTGTATAAGTGGCTAACCAGTATTAGTTATGTGTTTCTGATATTATTGTCAAGGATCAATCCACTAATACAAGTAACTAAAATATTAAATAATCAAATAACTTTTTCTTTTAAAATATAATAGCACTATTGTAATATTTGTAAAAATAATAAAATTGGGGTATAGTGCATTTCATCTAAAGTTGACCTATTTTATATATAGGCACCAATTTTTTAGCTGCTGTGTAATCTAATTATACAATAAAAATGCAGAAAAACTTAATACAATTTTGAATTTTATTAATAAAATTCAAAATTTTGTTAATAAATTCAAATTTTGTTATGTTTTTTTTTTATATAAATGACAAAATTTTAAATCATATATAAATTTAAATTAAAATAACTTACTAAAAACAAAAAATATTAAAAATTTATTTTGATAGTTTAATAGCCTTTTATATAAACTATTAAACTGTTGAAAATTTTTTTAAATATCTTTTGTTTTTAAAAAGCTATATTAATTTAAAAATTTTTATAATTAAAAAGTAATTGCTTTTCATAAAATGCACTATATTAATAAATTTTTGTAGTAAAAAAGAGCTATTTGTTCTAGTATTCTGATGTTCATTTTGTTTGTGTTAAATAACAGTACATCTCTAAATCTAATTGTCACCACATGGCTGATCATACTGGTCCTGTGCTGCGTCATATGCTGCACAGCTACCTTATTGATATAAGTGAACAATAATAATATAAGTTATATATATAAATTAATATATATAATATAATCTGAATAATTTTTAGGCAGTATTTAAGCTAGTTGAGAAATACCTTGTTATAATTTTGCAAATTGTTTAATTTAACAAAACAATTTTAATTCTGGTTAAATAATCTGCAATTTTGATAGAATTGTATGTGATAGATTTCTTTGGGTAACAGAATATTACAAATAAGATAGCTAGACAACATAGGTACTTTTTAGCAGTTCAGAATCTTTTTATTATATTGTTTTTTGTGATATGCCTGGTCAAAACAATTTGTTAATAATTCTAGTCAAATTTGCAGATTATTCGACCAATTTAAAACAAAACAACTTTAAATATAGTCAAATGATCTACAAATTTAAAATATGAATGATGGTTTTATTAATAATGTGATGCAATTCATATTGGTTTGTTTTTCTTTTAGCAGTTTGTGCAGTGTACATCTCTACTTGTTACTTATTTAGATATTTGATTAAATAATTGGACAAATAATTTATTAGATATAACCAATTATTAACTATATAACTGACTGTATTAACTAGTTATAAGCAGTTAACTAATTATGACCAACCAATGACTGACTATGACTGACTAAACAAATCTCTAGTCCCAGGATGCTATTGGTGTACTGTATTAATTTAATGCTTTATTAAACTATTAAGCTATATTAACTACTGTAGCTTAAGAAACTACTTGTAAGTCTATCTATTAAGTTCTTTGATCTGCATTATATTTGTATATTCACTCCAATATATACCATATTTGTCTGAAAATAAGCTACCCTTTTTGGCCAAAAAGTTACACAAAAATCATGGGGGTAGCTTATTTTCAGATTGTTAAATTTTTTAAAAAATTGAAAATGTACTAATAAAAAGTTGTCCAAATGCTATAAAATTTTTACTGTAAGTGTATTTTGTTGCGCTGACATTTGAGGTTTATATAGTAAAAAAAGTTTAAATATAGTGACTGCTAACTATTTTTTTAAAAAATTTTTTGAAAATCTGGTTGTAGCTTCTTTTGAAGATAGCTTATTTTCAGAAACCTACAGTATTGGACTGTTTCAATTTTAATGACATTTCTATCTCATCTACTAACTGCATTCCTATCTCTTTTATTTATACTCTTAATTATCTTGACTATTTTTTGAATTTGTGCTTTATTACTAAATCTATTATGGTCCTATTTTAATTATATGAACCAATACTATATTTTATATACATAGTTATATTTATCCAGTTTTTTTAGTTGTACATTGCTTCGAAAAAAGATTATAAAAGTTTTTTGATATTCTTAAATAAGCAAAAAAGACAACTATCTCAAGTGCAATCTTCCATACCCTTTGACTAATTGGGCACTTGAGTGCAAATGTTCTAGTATTTGTTCTATATTAGAGCAATTTGAACATTTATCTAATTTTTTATTAATAACAGATTTGAGCCAATAGCCCAGTAAAAGTGTCTTGTATTGCAAATGCCAATATATATTCTTTTTAACATTAATAACCCCAAATATTTTATCTATTTCTAGCTGTTTCTTATTGATTCATCTATTAATTAACTTTTATTTTTAATGTTTTCAAGTATAGCTTCCTTTAGGAATATAACTATGCCTCTAATTGAACAGCTTTTTTATACATTTGTAATAGTAAGATTTTCTCTATTCTATAGCCAATCTTTAGTATGATTCTCTATTTTTCTATGATATTATTGCATTTCTATATTATATATGTATTTGGGCCAACCTTTTGTTTTGATAGGTTTCTATTTAGCACTACTATAACTGTAATGTTCCTTTTACTTTTTAATGCCCTTTCAATTACCGCTCTTTCTATATTTGATCAAAAAATATTCTCTGTTAAGAGCTTTATTAATATATGTATTAGAAGTTAATCAATCATATTTGGTAAAGTTGAGTCTGAGTCCTTCTTGAATTACTGAAAGCTTAATATTGTATATCTTGAAAGAATCTAAATTTTGTTTTGATCTACTTTTCAAGCATATAGTTGATTATAGCTAACTGTTTTTGAGTTGGCAAAGCTAAATAGGCAGTATATCATATTTTTGAAATTACTAATGATTTTGTTAGGGTGATTTTTCTCTCGAACAGACAATATTCAGATTTGTTTTTCTAACTTGTTATGGTATTTGGCCATAATTGGTAATTTATTGTATCTTGTAATATTATCCTATAGCCCAATACTGATATAACCTTCTTTTCTTTTGTATTCTTCAAATTATTACTCCTCTCAGGTTCTATCTTTTTCACTGCTTCTGTTATTGGAGTTATAATTGATTTAGTATTATTTATTTTAGAATTTGAAGCCTCTTTATATCTTTTTTACTATTTTCTTAACTATTGGCCAGTTTTTCACGCAACCAATATCTACTATTAAGTCATTGGCATAAGCTGCCACTTTAAAGTATTCTTTTTTTTACTTTAATGCCTTAGAGTTTTTTATTAAATTTTGAAAAATGGTTCAAAGATGATTACAAACAGAAGTGGAGATAGAGAATTTTCTTATCATACATCCACTCTGCTTTAAAATATTCTGAGATTAACTTAGTATTTGCAATATATGCTGTTTGGTTAAACAACAACTGTTAAATTAGACTAGTGAATATTGGAAAAGGTTTATTTTTTTAAGAATCTCTATTAAATAAGTATAACTGATTTTATTGAATGCCTTTTATTAATCAATAAAGGCTATCCAATACTGTTTTTTTGATCATGCTAATTTCTTAGATAGACAAAACATCCAATACTATAACTATAATTGAACAATATGCTACAAACCCCTGCTAGTGATTTCCTGTAATAGTCTGACAAGTCCTATTACTCTATTTGCATTATCTTAAAAAAACTTTTAGTATCACAATTAGTTAATGAAATTGGGTGCCAATTTGTTAGCTTCTTAAGGATTTTTACCTTTTTTGAAATAAATCTATAATACAATTTTTTAGATGTTCTATTTGTTTGTTTTTGTCTATTAAGCATTATATAATTGACTATAGTATATAAAATGAACAAAAAGCACAATTTAGTTACTAATTATATCACTATATTATAGCACAAACCAATTGAATTTCAGGATTAAAAAATTGTGCTTGTTATAACTTCTTATAAAAAATTGCTAATAACTTTGAATTTTGTCTATGAAATCTTTCTCTGCACATTAACAAAAAAATTTTTTGCAAAAATTTAGTATTAGTAACATTTTATAAGTACCTATTCCTAATCCAATTTATTATTTAATTCTTTTAGTTGTTTTGGTTAATTTGATTTTTATATTTTAGCTAATCTTAAAATAAGTTTAGTATGTGCTCAATAAAGTTGCATGGTCAGAAATTTTTTTGTGAGAGGCTACTAATGTTTTTCATCTTTTATATTTCAAAACTTTGCTCATTTTGTGTACATTTTGTACATATTTTTGAATATAAGAGGAGCGCCAGAAATCACCTGATTTCTATTTACTATAGAACCTACCCCTCCCCCATCTGACTGGTTTAATAGCCAATCAAATTTCGCGTATATTAAATTATTATTAAAAATATTTATAAACTTTAATAGGTAATAACTTTTGATCTACTGGTCCAATTTGGATGATTTAACTACCAAAATGATCCCCTCAAAGAGAGGATTCTAACAAGCTCAACCCTAAAAAATCTAATCACAGGATCATAAGATCGATATAAATTTGTGCATTATTACTATATACAGTACTATATATAGTATTTATTTTATTTTTTTTTATTAACACCTCCGAAAAGGATGCCATGTAGGCGTACTTTATTAATAAATTACTAGTGAAAAATTTATACTATATTATATGAATAGAATGACCACTACCCATAATTTACATTAATTGTTCTATAGACAAACCATTATACTAAAAAAGGAGTGTACCTATTCCTTCATCTAAACATTATGGACAAGGTACTTTATCACTCCTTCGACGCTCTTATGTCCTCCCTCTTGTATAGCCTTCAAAACCTTTAACTCGTTGCCCAGCCTCATCTGGGTTATAGCTGGTAAGACTGTTTCCGGTATTCATTTCTGTCACCATTTAACCTGGGAATACTAGCGCCAGATCTCATAAAGACAGGTGATATGTAGCCATATTGCCACTTTGCGCTTGGAGCTATCCTCGATATTCAATGCAGAAAAAATCTCATCCCATAATTGAGGAAGTCTATCATTATTCGAAGTTACCAACTGTTTGTATGCTTCAGTCCATATTATTCTACTAATTCTACACTCCAGAGCGAAGTGAATTGAAGTTTGTATTTCTCCAGAACATGCTGGACAGTCTCCATTTTCTTCCCAGTTAGTATGTAATAAACAGTATCCAAGAGGGAGTGCCCAGAAATTCAGCCTCCAGGCAATATCCTTTTTTCTATTAATAGTCTATTTCTTTTTAATCCAGTCATCATGCTCCGACTGACTAGGTGACAGTTTAACTTTTGATCATAAGTACACTGTGGCTTTTTTGACTGAATAGCTACTGATCTGGTTTCCTATTTTAAAATCCCCAGGTCCAATGACTCATTGTCCTTTCCAAGCACCTGGTCTTCTAGCCTGTTCCATGCTAATATGTACAGCTTTCACCTCTTTGGCCATCCTTTAGTCTTGGCTGTACTACTATTTAGAGCTTCCTTAACTATTAGGTTCCTTTTGTTTTGTAGGTTCTCAGTGATAAGTGCGCGTTCTACTCTCGCCCAAAAGTCATTGCTTGTCATAATTTTATAAAAACTGAAATTAGTCTAGCATTTAAAGTGTCTTTAATATTGGAGCTGCTAAACCTCCTTGTTCATATCTCTGTTGAAAGGTTGAATAACGTGGGAGCATTTTCAACCTATTTTTGACCCAATCCATAATCATATTATTAACATCATATAGCTACTTTCTTTTGGGAGGAATAAGATACACCAGGTACCACATTTTTGAAACAAATAATGACTTTGCTATTAATATTCTACCTTTAAACGAAAGGTTTCTATTAGCCATGGACCTAATTTTGTCCTGGATTGACTAGGCTAGTTCTTCCCACAAATGTTTTATAGAATTACCTCTGCCATTTTATACCCAAGCAAAGTGATTGGCTCGTCCTCTGCCAGTTTTTTAAATTTATATTCACTAGGTAGACTAAATTCCTGGGCTGCTTTTGTAAGTGGTACTAGAACTGTCTTGGACTTGTTTACTTTAGCATTTGATGCGGCTTCATATAACTTTATAGTTTCCATAAAATTGAGCCAGTTATCTTGGGAACCAATTTCTATAGTCAAATTGTCTGCATAGGTAGCCATTTTAAACTACTAGTTTTTAATGTCTATGCCATTAACTTTCACGCATAAGTGTCTTAAAAGAGGTTCTATTGCAAGCGTATACAAAAGAGGGGACAAAGGGTCCCCTTGTCGAGCCCCTCTTTTGACCCTAAAGGGTTCTAAAATTAACCCAGCATCCGTTATAGGACCCCGAAATATACATAAATAGGTAAGGTGACTTTTAAATTTTTTATTAATTGCTGTATGCAAGACTTTTTTATAAGATCATTATGCAAAATTTATACCTTACAATAAAAAAATTAAAAAAATACGCAAAATAAAATTCTAACCTTGACTATAGTATAAAATTTTATTTTTTATTTTATTTTTTTTTAAAATGTCTGCCTTGGGACTGAGGAATTTTTTATTCAAGATATTTAGGTCAGTGTCCCATTAAGGGCCACCTGCATTTGTTACATTGACGAGAATACAACTAGCCACATGTACAACTTTTGGTCTCTAATTTAAGTAGTCCACCCGAAGGTTACACCGCGGGTTCCACACTAGCTGCCATACCTGCAACCCGACTAGGGGATTGCCTATTTAAACTCTCTGATCCCTGCTCCTCCTGCCAACCCATCCTGTATCACCGAAACAGGCCCGTTACATAAACAGTCAGTCAGCCAGTTCTGGATGCTTATCCATCATCCTTAGGACCCATTTTGATTCAGTATCCTCAGCAGTATAAAATTTTATATAAGCTATAGCGATATATAAAATTATAATTTTTAGTAGTATCATATTTTTTTAAAAAATTCTCATGTATATAAACTTGTGGGAAGTTTTTATAATGCAGCCCTATGCAGCACAAATTCACGACCCTGCTAGCAATCATTGAATTTTTTTTGCAAAGATTTCTAAGTACATGCAAAAATCTCTATAGTGCAGAACTGCGAAGATTTTTAAAAATATAAATTTTGTACATAACTTGGTTAACTATATTTCTATATAATATAATATATATCAAAACATGCAATTTTTATTGTCCTATTATAAAATTTTACAAAAATAAAATATTTTTATTAATAGATTGGATTTACTCTTTTGTACGAAATTTAGTACATTTTAAAAAATGCATTAAAATTTAAAAAAATTAGTAGCTTAATTTTTTTTATATACAAAA